>PVKP010036271.1:0-22619 GCA_004027715.1 Plecturocebus donacophilus | reverse complement strand
ATGGGGAGAAATGCCAGATATAGGTGAAGGGGAGGAAGGCAACAAATTACACTGCCACGTGTGTACCTATGCAACAATACTGTATGTTCTTCACATGTACCCCAAAACCTAAAATGCAATAAAAAAAAAGAAAGAAAAAGAGAAGAAAAAAAAAAGTTGTCTAGTACAGTGGATGAAAATAGATCTACACCAACAACATTGTAAAGTTTTGGAGCATTGGAAACAAAGAGAAAATTCTCAAACACTGAGAAAAAGAAAGTAGATTAAGAAGTTTCAAAGGTTTAGGTTAGCTCAATGGTATTACTAGAACAAAGAATGCAGAGCAGCAGTGCTTTTAGGATTTTGAAGGGTGACTTCTATGTCCAAACATATTGTCAGTTAAGTGAGAGTAGAATGAAGACATTTTCATATATGAAAGGTCTGAAAGTGTATTTCCCATGCACTTTTGGAAGCAACTGAATAATATGCTTCACCAAAATGAGGGACTAAAGCAAGATAGCTGAAGATGTAAGACCCAAGAAAACAGATCAGAGGAGAAAGAATTTCCACATGAGTGGGGCCATATTAAGGCAGCAGCTAGAAAGCAGCAGGTCAAAAGTTGGAGATATGGTAGCCAGTAATTACATGCAGCCATTTACATCAAATTAGTTAAATAATAAAATTTCAGTCCCACTAGCCACATTTCAGTTGCTCAATAGTCAAAGGTTACTAGAAGCTATTGTACTGGATAATACATATGTAGAACATTTTTTATTAATATCACTGTAGAAAGTTCTGTTCGGCAGTACTGGTCTGAAGAGATTTTTTTAATGTAGATGAAATTGATAGAATTGACTATATTGGAGAGGAAATTTACGAAACCGATCAGGGTTGAGAGAGTTTGATATCGGATTAGTGATACATTTGGAGTGACCACACAGATCTTTGTGCATGAGATGATATTCTTTTGGTAACTGAGCAGCATCTTAATGACGTGACTGGGACAGAGGTTTCAGAAGATTACTTGATAATCCTGTTTTTTTTTTTTGCTTTTACATAAATGTTAATCATACCACTATTGAACATACTTTAGACCTGATTTGTTCCACAAGTACTTGAGAAAGATCTTCTTTTAAAAATGTTATTGTGATAAGAACACTTAACATGAGATATACCCTCTTAACAAATTTTTAAATGTGCCAGAAAGGTCTTAAGGCACCAACCATCCTGTAGCAAGATTATGCTCTCTTGATTTTACATATTGATAACAAATATCCCTGCATTCGATATGGACTTAATACGGTATTATAATGAAAGTAAATGTTTCAACTTCCCTAATAAAAGTTGAAAACCTAAAAACAGTGATCAGAAATTTTTTATGCCATCAATCATCAATAAGAAAAGTTGCTTAGAATAATGTGGAAAAGGAAAATCACCAATATGCAGAGAATGGAAGGGAGCATACAGAAACCTTCTCATGATGGGGCCTTTGTGGGAGTCTATTCCTAACAAGGAAGGATAACCAGTAACAAACAGAATTCCTAGCTCAATGAAAGTGAAAAACTGACAGAAAAAGGGAAGTAATTCTAATATAACTACATGGCTCATCTCTGAATAGCATTTATAACTTCTTAATATTGATTAACCAAAATTATATATGATAGGATAATAGAAGGAGAAGTGTAGGGGAATGCAGAGAGCAAAGACAAGGAGGTGAAAGTTCACTAAAATCCATAATGGGAAGTCAATAGATAATAACTAAAAACTGAAGAATCTAGAACAGTAATAAAGTCATGTTATTTAGATAGGGACATAAATACCAGAAAAATCAGCTAAAAGAAGTAAATTAATTATCTCTGGAATTTGCAAATGAAAAGATTGGGCCAGGGAAAACTAGTTTTTCATAACAAAGTTTGTGGAAGTATTTACTATTTACAGTTACAGTTCAGTTTAAACTGTATGTACTTATATACGTTTAATAAAAAGATAGGTGTTTACTCTGAAGGGTTAAGAGTTTACTTCCATCTATCTGATGTTTTAAATTAAACCCATGAGAGATCATTGTTGCATGAATTACTGTTTACTGGAAAAATGCCTGTGGTTTTAATCAAAATTGTCTTTTCTAGTTGCATTAATAGTGATTGTGATAAAATATTAGTTATGAAAGAGCATATTAAGGACGTGTTGCATTTTAGTGCCCTGAGCAAATATGTAAGATCTCAAGAATTCTTTTTTTTCTTTTTTGAGATAGAGTCTCGCTCTGTTGCCCAGGCTGGAGTATAATGGTGCGATCTTGGCTCACTGCAACCTCTGCCTCCTGGGTTCCAGCAATTCTCCTGCCTTAGCCTCCCAAGTAACTGGAATTACAGGCGCCCACCACCACGCCCAGCTAATTTTTATATTTTTAGTAGAGACGGAGTTTCAGTATCTTGGCCAGACTGGTCTTTGAACTCCTGACCTCGTGACCCAACCGCCTCTGCCTCCCAAAGTGCTGGGATTACAAGCGTGAGCCACCGCGCCTGGCAAGAATTCATTTTTTTTTTTATAAAAGATGATTTGTGATTTCATACATTTCTTTAGAAACAGAAACAATTTTTTTAAATAAGTACCACAATGAGGATTACATTTATTTTTCACTTATTCTGCCCAAAATAACAGTGCCATGCAAAGTATAGGCTCAGGTTGATTTAGATCAGTATGCCAAACTGGCCACATTCTTTCTTTAAGAGACAAGTATATTCCTTAAATGTTGATGGAACCACTTATCTTAGACATTAAATAAATTACTTTGGACCTTTACTATATATATTTTTATATAGTGCATAATTCATTTGTTTCTATCTTGACTAATGAGGGACATTAATATTTTATTGCTAAAATTAGTGTTGAACTGAACTGCAAAATGAAATTTGCTGTCTACTTACCAGCAAAGGCAGAAACTGGAAAGTGCCCTGCACTGTATTGGCTCTCAGGTAAGTATTATGCATTTGAGTTTTATAAAGTAGTTTCATTTTTCTTTTTAACTGTCTTATCTTACCCTTTTGTTTTGACTTGGTAGGCTTTCTGAGTCTAAAGGCCTTAGGGGCCTGTCATAGTCTACTCTGTTATTTTATCTTGAGAATAATTTCAGACCTACTGAATTACACTTATTTCACATATTTTTCTAATAGACCAAGTAATTTAGCAGAAAATGTAAAGTTCTGTAGTCAATAGCAAGGGCTTAGAAAAGTTATTTACCTAATTTGTACCTATTCAAGCATTTCTGGGGTTTATAGAGACTTTACTAGTCCAATAGAACTAGGTGAAATCAGGACATCAGAACACTAATTAGAAACCAGCTATTTGTAAGAAGTCAAATAACTTCTTACAGTGTTCCCTAAAATATTTTAATTAGACTCCATGGAGCTACTCTGACAACAATCTGGAATGTCACAAAAGAATGCTAATGCTTCTTAATCAGAGGTTCGTACTAAAGACTGTAGAATACATTGTGAAGAGAGTAAGATTTTGACACCTGCGTTTTGAAACCTCTATGCTAACTTTTCTTTCACAAGATGTTGGTACTACTACATCTGTAGAAACAAACATTATAAAGAGAGAATCATAGCAACTAAATTGTGTTATAGAGTACTATTTTAATTTTTTTTTCTTCAAATTGGTTCTTGTAACTTTGATTTAACAAATCCTCCCTCATGTATATTTCATCAAGGACAAGTCCCAAATACCAGTCTTTGAAAATGAGAATAAATATTTTGTCTTAAAGGGTAAAGATTAAGTGCATATTTGACTTTAACTCAAGAAAACATTTCTGTGATTGAATGAAGAGCACTGATTTTGCTAGAAGAGCGTAGATATTGCCAAAAGCAAGAGCAACAAAATTAGTTATTTAATTGTCGCAGAAAACATAATATTGTGTAGCTAAAAATGTTCTTAGAAGTCATGTAATCCCTAGAAAGAAAATGAGGCCCAGAGAAGCTAAGTATTGGCCAGGGTCACACAGTAATGTGGAGTTAGACAAATTTTCTGACGCACAGTCCAGAGCTGTATTTAATTTTTTCTCCTGCTGCTTTTGCATTTTGTTTCTGGTGAGGGCCACTATAGTCATATCTCTTGTTTAAACAATAATAACCAGATCAGAAGGACCAAGGCATTGTGTCATAGGTACTCTAATAATAAGGCCCTAAGTTCTAACCAAAATTGAATCTAGCAAGACATCTGAGCTTTACAAGTATAAAACACAGAATTTTTCTTTGTTTACATCAAATGACAGGACAGTTTCCTTAGTGAGATGCTGAAGAACAGATAGACCTTGGAAATTAAGGCTTGATTTTCTGAGTAAAGGTAAGATTGCCTGACCAGTGCACATGAGATGATGACAAAAGAATTTCAGAAGATTTACTTCCCAGTAAGTCTAAGGAAACCAATGACAGAAAGATGACACAACTATTATATTGCTAAAATAGAGAAATTAGCTGAAATCAAAACATCCAAACTGAAATCTTAAAAGATAGTTCATGTGTAGTGATTTGTATCTTTCCCAGTGAAGGTGACCATTGAAACAGCCCTTTATTAGCTGTGTACCCAATAGAATTGAAAACATGGCCACACAGAAACTTGCAGATGAATGTTCATAGCACACTATTATAATAGCCAAAAAATATAAACAAACCAAATGTCTCTCAACTGGTGAAATGATCAATAAAGTCGATTGGTAGTTCATTCCTTGTCATTCTCACATCATTATTATAGTATTAGATACCTAAAGTAAAAGAATTAAGTCATCTTCTCTATCATATGACTGAAAAGCATAGAGCTAGGAAAAATAACAGAAACTTCTAAAAACTGAGGCTGAAACTCAAAGGATGGCATGTGGTCACTGTTTCTCTCTTTTTAGTTTGGTGAAGAATGCGAAGATGATTAAGCTAAATTTTGTTGCTGAGAACTACCTGTATATAAAAAATATTAAGTTATTTGTATTCTGAATACTATAGTGTTTGCTTATTTACTGTAAATGTTCATGTTTTGATGCAGAAATAGTGCGATGTTTAATTAGCATATTTGATAACACCTCACTGGGGTTGTTTAATATTGGGCTTATGTACCATATTGCCACTCTACAGTCTGAAAATTTCTGAATTCCCAAACACACCTGGTCCAAAGGATTTTAGTAATTGAAACTTTAGTAAGTGATTTTAAAAGGATAGTTATGGAATCACTTAACCTAACACAGTTCTTAGATTAATACTATTATAAATTTTATTTTAAAAAGTGAATTTTAGTGTCTTACTCAATTATTTCTAAAGCAAAAAAAAATTTTTAATATTACCAAGTAAGCTTGTTTTCCTGTATTATTAAAAGTTTAAAGCTTATAAACCATTCACAATATAGCATGAGATAATTTTTTTAAATAATTTCAACTTTTATTTTAGAGTAAGGGAGTACATGTGCAGGTTTGTTACACAAGCATATTGCATGATATAGAGGTTTGGGGTATGAACGATTCCATCACCCAGGTAGTGAGTGAGCATTAGAACTACTAATTGGTAGTATTTTAGCCCTTGTTCATCTCCCTCTCCCCCTGCTCTAATGGTCCTCAGTGTTCATGGTACACTTCTTTTATGTCCTTGTGTGCCCAGTAACAATATTTTTTATCTTCAGGTTTAACTTGCACAGAACAAAATTTTATATCAAAATCTGGTTATCATCAGGCTGCTTCAGAACATGGTCTTGTTGTCATTGCTCCAGACACCAGCCCTCGTAAGTGTTTGTGGTCCAGATATCCTTTATAAACATCTAAATCTTTAAGACTGTTATAAGTGGTATGATATATACATTATACAATTCATTTTATATTTTTGCTATTATCTCTATTAACCTTTCAGTTGTCATGATGACTCCAAAATACTGTACTATACATTTTCCTCATTGAGTTTTACTCATGACATGGCTCTTATGAAAGAGGATAGTTTTGCTATTCCCATTGTACAGATTAAGATACTTCAAAGCAGAGTTTGAGAAATTCAATTCATATATCATATTGGAACTACTGTCAAAATACTAATGTATAATGCATAGGAAGTTATTTTTTCTATTCCAGTGGTAAACTGTCTTGTTACATAACTGTCTTGTCTTTCATCTCTGTTAACATCAATCATACAGTTAAACAAGTATTAGTTTTAATATAGATGATTTGAATATTTACATTAGAGAAATGAAAATATCAAATGTGTGAGAACTCAATGCATCAGACAGTTAAAACTTGTTTTATGACTCTAGAAGTGGCAGGAAATGGAATTTAAATGGCAGTAAAACTAGGGAAGGTATATGGCTGGCCTGGGAAGTACTGTATTTCCTTTCACAGGCCATATTGTACAAAAACAAGGTATGTCTGGTTAGAAATATAATAACAGATTTAATTCAAATAGCATCAAAAATATAAAATATTAAGGAATGAACTTAAAAATAGAAAGATGTATAAAAAGGAAACTGTAAAATTTTGCTAAAGATCGTAAATGAAGACTTTACTAAATGGGAAAATGCTGTTTTTCTAGATGGATAAAATGGATCTTATGGCTAGATCATGTCTTCAAATTACTCTATGTGTTACTGTAATTCTATTCAAAATCCCAATGGTTGGTTTTTTAACCACATGCAAGTATATAAAATAAAACATTATAAATTAAAAAGAAATATAAAAAAAAGTCAGTGGAAGATGGATAGATAGGGAAATGAGATGGAATGACTCCATTAATAAAGCATATTAGAAAACATTTTCAGTTCAAGATAGTGAGTTGAGCATAAGCATCTGCTGCCCAACTCCTGTGTAAAGAGAATTAAAGAGGTGCTGGTAGTGAGAGAGGGTCATCAGGGAAGGGATCACAACATATTTCTGAAAGACAAAAAGAAGATTTAAGTCCTTTTGACAGGTAAACCAGAGTAAGGAAGCATATGTTCAGAGTACCTAAGAAACTTCATCAACAAAGAAAGTTAGTGTGCTTTACCCTGGCAGCTGAATACTCCAGCTTGGAAGGTCATTTTTTACCTCACTGGCCAGAATGAGTCACGTGGCCCCATTCAAGGGCAAGAGGAGCAGGAAGCATAATCCTATCATGTGCTCCAAAAGGCAGAGAGCTCACAACATTTGGTGAACAGTTTCCATGCAAATAGACTTGCAGATTCATTTGAAAGTTTGGTACTAAACATGGGCCATTACTACAGCGCAGATGAAACCACAAGATTGTTTCTTGATAGGTGGCTGTAACATTAAAGGAGAAGATGAGAGCTGGGACTTTGGCACTGGTGCTGGATTTTATGTTGATGCCACCGAAGATCCTTGGAAAACCAACTACAGAATGTACTCTTACATCACGGAGGAGGTAATTTAATTTGTATTGTAATTATTAACTGATGACTTCCAAGAGTTTGATTTTTGGACACAAAGTCCTTACAATGCTGAGGATTTTAAACTAGGGTATGAAAGTTATTAGTGAAAATTCCAAGTGTACTAGTACTATAGTCCTATTTACTGCAATTTAAATTAACACTAAGTACAATTAAAGAATTTAATCATTATATTGTGAGACCTGTTTATACTATCCAGAATAACCAAGAAAATAATATATGAAAAAACCTTTACTTTGCCTGGCAGCTGGTTCATTTGGATATAGTTTTGTTTTGTTTTGTTTTTACCATTAAATTTACATAAGCACATTTGGATATATTTTATAGTGATAAGCCAAGGCTTAGTTAGAAAACGTAAGTGGTAAAACATTACTTCTGTTATAATATTTGTATGCTGCTTATGCATTCTCTAAATTTTATATGATCTTCATTATTAATATGTATATCATAAAACTTAGAAACAATAATGTAGGTTTTTAATTACCCATATTTCTGTTATCCCCAAAAACACTTATGTTTTGGTATATTCCAGACTGTTTCTATGACTAGTTTTCATGTAATTGTAAACTTTTTATTTTGTTCTTTTTTATAAGTTATATATACAAATATTTTCCAGTGTTATTCTAATTTTAATAATGGGATAACATTCTGTCATATGCCATAATTTACTTTTTCCCTTGTAGGATATTTATGGTTTTTTATATATTTTTACCCTAATAAATATTACTGCATTGATTATCTCTGTGCATAATGTTTTCTCCCTAAGGACTGACTTCTCCTTAGAATGTATTTCAAAAAGAAATTACTAGGTCAAAACTTAAGAACATTTGAAAGTTTCTTTCTGCATCACCTTCCTAAAATGTTTTCAGAGAAGTCTGTACCATATATTTCCAGGGATATATTAATAACCATAGTCTACCAGAGAATTTTGTTTTGTTTTGTTTTCATTGTTACTAGTTCAAACCATTTTAAGAGTATGATTTGGCAGCATTGATTGTGTAATTATTTTATATAACTTTGAAAAAGTCTAAACTTATTTTCTTTGATATCTTTTGCTACACAATTAAATTTTTTCTAGCTTCCCCAACTCATAAATGCCAATTTTCCAGTGGATCCCCAAAGGACATCTATTTTTGGCCACTCCATGGGAGGCCATGGAGCTCTGATCTGTGCTTTGAAAAATCCTGGAAAATACAAAGTAAGATTATCTAAACTTCTAGTGATAAATATTTCTCTTGAATAACATAATATTAGGAATCTTCAAAGATTAAAATTACAATATTGTTAGTATTGAAACTAAACGTTTCTAGTGTTGAGAACTTTGGGGTATTTGGCGAGTGGGTATTTAATTTGACCATAGAGTGTATGCTACAGAATCAGAAGCATAGGAATTCAGTAAGAGTGCTTTCTTATTGGCCTACTAAAAGTATTATAAGATGTAGCTTCTGCTTTAATTGTTTTTATTCTAACTATGGTTTTGAACACACTTTTTTCCCCTAAAAGTTATTATTATTGATTAATGTTATTGTGGCAGGGCCTATCATTTATATTCTTACCAGGAATGTCTTTGTGAAGTTGACTTTGATTTTCTGAGGTAAAAGATATGATTTGCAGAAGCTTAAGTATTCTGTTCTTAATGCCTCTAATGAGAATTGAAATGCAACTTGATTAAAAAACATCACTCTCAGCCTTTCCTAGAGTCAAATTTGAATAACTACCATATGTAGTGTGTCACACTGTGCAGAACAGCATATTACAAGAGTTGAAAAGGGAAGTGTCAAAGCAACTATCATCTTAAAATTTCTTCTGCCTTTAAACTTACAGGGCTATTCATACCCTTAAGAGTCGTTTAATTCATTTCCTCTTAGGAAGAACTTCATTATTTTAGTTATGCTACTGAGAAATGAAAATATTTCTCATAGCAGTTTCTTGCTATAGCATCAAATATTTTGTTTTTGGTAAGCTTTATTGTTTTACTAATTCATGGCATGACAGTGGGTTTTCTGCTAAGTAAGCATTTTTATTTTTATTTATTTATTTGGAGATAGTGTTTCACTCTTGTTGGCCAGGCCAGAGTGCAGTGGTGCAGTCTTGGCTCACTGTATACTCCGCCTCCTGGGTTCAAGCAATTCTCCTGCCTCAGCCTCCCAAGTAGCTAGGATTACAGGCATGTGCCACCACACCCAGCTAATTTTGTACTTTTAGTAGAGATGGAGTTTCACCATGTTGGTCAGGCTGGCCTTGAACTCCCAACCTCAGGTGATCTGCCTGCCTCAGCCTCCCAAAGTGGTGGGATTATAGCCTATTTCCATTTTTTTAAGGCAGTCCAATTATCATGTCTGAGGTAGAAAAGCAAACCTAGTTACATTTTTCGTCCTTTAAAAAAGCTAGTGTATACCACTACACACGTACATTGATGTGTACTCTGAAGTTGAGAGATCCCATCTCTGCACCATATCCAGTGAAAAGGAACATTTTATAGAACACAGAGTTCTATATAGAATCAGAGTTCTATAGAATGTATTAAACATTCTATCATATTGAAATGCATTGCTCACTGCTTTGTTGGTACTTAAGAGAAATAATGTGTCAGGTTTAGTAACATGTTTACTAAGATAAGGATGAACTTTTATATTACTATAGACTAATTTTCAGTGCTAAAAAAAAGAGCAGAAATGCTGAACATAAACTTCTGTTTGTATCTTAATTAAATTGCAGTGTACTGTTTTGCATTATTTTAGCAACTATATTTATTAGCTTTCTTAATAGACTATACAAAAGAGATATTATGGAAAGGCCTACAATCTAAGCCAGTAATGTATCAAAAGGAAAATTGTTCACAGGGTTTTAATGTCAAGTCAGAATTTTTAAGTATGTTGCAAATAACTTCTATATTTTTAAGCACGTTGCAAATATCTATTCATATTTAATTTAGCAAAATATAACTTGTTTTTAAATTTATTTTGTTTCTGAAGTCTGTGTCAGCATTTGCTCCAATTTGCAACCCTGTACTCTGTCCCTGGGGCAAAAAAGCCTTTAGTGGATATTTGGGAACAGATCAAAGTAAATGGAAGGTAGGTACTGAATGGCTATCTTAATAATCAATCTTAAGTTTTCAAGTTTCTTTAGAAGGCTGGACATACCACAGACATTATATTCCTACCCTGCTCAAGTTAGGGCTCCAGAGCTGAGACAAATCAGCAAAATTTATATATATTTATATCAACAAAAAACCCTACTTTCTAATTGTATTGAATAATGGCAGATATTCTAGGGCTACATTTTTTTCTACTAAGGGTTAATTTATATTTTCATTTCTAAATTAACAGAAAATACCACATATTACAGGTTGAGCATCTCTAATCTAAAAATACCACATATTTCAGGTTGAACATCCCTAATGTAAAAATTCAGAATGCTACAATGAGCATTTCCTTTGAACGTGACCTTTAAGCGTCACGTGGGTTCTCAAAATGTTTTAGATCTTGAAGCATTTCTGATTTTGGATTTTTGGATTAGGTATGTTCAACCTGTGTTATGAAATTTTGACTTGCGTCTTATTAACTATATGCTTATTGTGTAATAGAAACAAAGAACCCTAGCTTTTTAAATTATTTTATGTATTTGTTTTCAAAATTCAGCATTTCAGATCTTGATTTTAAATTCCAGACACAAGTGTTTAAAAATAGATATTCTGTTATATACATTTATGTGAATATTCTCACAGCAAGATTGCTTTTTTAAGCATGCAAAACAGGTGCTTGCAAGTGGAAATAAAAATGACCCTTTCTCCTGAGAGCCATTTTACTCTTGTGCAGAAATGGACCATTTGCAAACTCCACCAAGAGTTTAAATACTTTGCAAGTGAACTCATCATCGTGCATTGTTAACAAGCAGAAAATACTTGAGTGGATAAAAAACACAACTTCTTCGGCTTAAAATATTTATAGTTCTGTGTTCAGGGGTCATTCTAACATGAACCCCTACTTTATTTAAGGATGATTACTGAAATTCTTAACAAATTAGAGAGTTCATCCTTTAGTAACTGGATTACAGTTGTGTTTAGGCTTGAATTTTCATTATATTGGAAGAATGCTAGAACTGATTTGGGATTAGATCTTTTGAGAACTGATATTGCATGTACATCAGTGTTTTGAGTCTTCATCAGGTGCAAAGTCTATGCTAAGTTCTGAGCTCCTTTGTTACGAAAATGGTGATCTTTCACATCCACAGGGGGCTTATGGTCTAATAGAAGAATTGGGTAAATGACCAACTAATTGGTGGGAGAAGGTGAGAGGTAGAGGCACAAGTAACCTAAAAAGGAATCTAGTTATGTACTTTTCTCCAAGTGACAGTAGATTTTACTGTCTTAATTATAGTGTATTTAGGGTATTTAATTTATGATTAAAATCAGGAAACCATGTAGAATTATGAAATCATGAGATTTAGAACTAGTCAGACTTTATACGTCCTCTCTCACTCTTTCAAGATGAAAGGAAATAGAGTCTTCAAAAGCAGGTTACTTAGAGGACAAATCTTTTGATGGCCGTTCATCTTGGTCAATGTTTAAAAGTTGTGGTTAGTGAATATATGTGAATAATTAAGAATATTTCAAGATGAATGATAAAATATAAAATTGTAACTAGTGGCAGCTCCTCAGATAATAAATTTGAGATGATGTAGATATGATTCATATTATTCATACCAGATCTTTCTGAAAACTTACATTAGATAGCAGAGGTTTGGTGCTGTTCAAGAGCAAAAAAGAAGGCTGAATGTATTTATGTCTGGAATTAGAGCCATGAAGAAGAGACCAAAAAAAAAGATGATCTGAAATAGAGACTATTTAGAAAAAGATCATGGAGTTAGAAGAAACTTCTAATTTCCAATTTGTGGAAGGAGTTACAAAGAAAAAAAAATCATGTTCTTATTGGAGTCAAGGGGAGATTAAGAATATTAAAGGTTTAGAAGGAAAAAGGCCGTTTTGTGAAGAATGCCTGAGATACGGGATTCTTGCCACTAGTCTAGGACTGCCTGAAAGTAGGGAAGAGGCTATTATTAGAAAATAGAATTCTGAAGACCTTGTAAATAAAAACCTGGCAAGATTTTGAGCCAACTTAAAAGCATATTTCTGATTTAATCAGCCTTAGAACTTAAATAACTTTAAATTTCTATTTGGTACTAGTATAGCATATTCTGAAGAATATCTTTGAATTTATTTTTCAATGTAACTTCTCTTTTTACAGGCATATGATGCTACCCATCTTGTGAAATCCTATCCAGGTTCTCAACTGGACATACTAATTGATCAAGGAAAAGATGACCAGTTTCTTTTAGATGGGCAGTTACTCCCTGATAACTTCATAGCTGCCTGTACAGAAAAGAAAATCCCTGTTGTTTTTCGATTACAAGAGGCAAGTACTAGGAAACTTTAGCTTGATATAAATGATGTAACAATGAAGAATAAGGATTCCGTGGCGTTTTCTTAACTTTATTTTAGGATATAAAATGCTACTCTAGTAAGTTTTTAATTATATTGACACTTGAAAGCCTGCCTATAAAATTAATTATATCTAACACTAAATTTGATAGAAATAGGAAAGGTTTTGGCAGTGAAAAATATTATTTTCCATCAAATCAGTAAATAACAAGATGTTTGATGCTTGAATGATGATTAATCTTCAACATTAGCAGATACATCTTTCTTTACACATAATACCTTTGCTACAGTAGAATAAAAAGGACAAACTTCTACCCCAATTACTCCTTATTTTATATGCATCTTTTAGCCTTAGAAGTTCAGTATTATTCATCACACATATGTGCTTTATATTATTTGACTTACCTACTAAGCTATTCGTTGTACTACTTGACAATTTCTAGTTGCTTAAGAATAACTACTGAGTCCCAATTGGCTTGCCAGTTGTTTTAACTAAAATACTTTGACTCTTCACTACTCACCTAACTCTATATGCTACCGTAGTCATAATTAAAGAAATTCTGCTTTTATTTTTTTTTAAAAAAAAGCTTCAGAATATAATTTTAAATATTTCAAAGTGAAAAAATGAGCACTGAAAATTATACTTGATCATGATTTTTGAAAAATTTTTATTCATGTTTAAGGATATTGTGTCAGGCACATTGATCTAAGATGTAATTATGTTGGTAAAAGTTCAAATAAATCTAGATCAATATGTAATGTGGTACATTACAGTTTGTAAAATGCTTTCACAGCATGAACTCATTGTTAATTCTTACACCCGCAAATGAGATGTCATTCCTTTCCTGTCCATCTGTTTCACAAATGAGGAGAGGGGCTCAGAGAAGTAACCTACTTATCTAATATCACATAGCTAGTAAGTGGTGGAACCAAGACTAGAAGCAAGGCCATTTGACTGCAAATACTGTCCTCCTGTCATTTATCAAGCCATTCTCAAGCAGCATGATGTGCTCCTGAGGAGCAAAGGAATGGAATAAGAGCTAGCACAAGGAGAAATTGTACATAGCTTGCTGCCTGTCTAACTCATGCAGAAGATCTGAGCAGTTTTCCTGTTTGCAGGGATATTTGCACATACGAACTATAGATATACACGTATATCTATCAATCTATATATAGATAGATAGATATACACGTATATATATAGTGAGAAAATGTCAAAAACTAATACATTATATATACCTTGTTGTCTCTTAGTGTCCCTCCTTGAATAGTAGAATTTTGCTTTAGATTTATTTGAACATTTACCATCACAATTAAATTATAGGTCAACAACCAGCCTTGAGAAATCCAAATGCCAGTTTGGCTGTAAATATAGTAGTAAGTTTAACTTCAGTGACTATAGCTATAAGTGATGTACCAAACCATGTTTTTTCCAAATGACCTTAATTTCTTGGCACTATCCATGATGGATGGATGCCTCATCTGCTTCTCCAAAGACTGTTCCCAAAAATTCTGTTTCTACAACGTTTCTGCCTGCCAACAAAGTCTGAAAATCTTTCAAGTTTGTTATAAAAACAACAGAGTTAGAACATGGATGACATTCTTGGAGGGAAAAATAAGTCAACTTACTTGTTTCTAAAATGCCTGTATCCCAAGCAACTAGAACACATAGTTGGCTGTACTTGAGGAGTCAAGACAAACCACTCAATTCTCCTAAAAAAAAGTAAGAAAGTATTCAAAGCACAAGAGTTACAATCTTGAGCTTGGGCACAACTTTCTATTCAGTTTACTTCCAGCATGGTCAGGTTAAGAGTGAACTACACGGCTTGAAGCAGATTTTGTTTAGATATGTTGTAATTGAATCAACAACTGAATGAACATGCCTGAGTAGTGGCTCGAGAGAGTCTACTACCTTCAGATTTTCTCGCCAGCTTTGACCCAAGATTACCTGGGGTTTGAGAGTTCTATCACCTGCTTTATCATATCACCTGCTTAATCATTTGATTATAAGCATATTGTAACTGTATTTCTTTGTGGGATAGAAGCTGTGAAAAATAAGCTGAAAATAATAGGGGATATATATAAATAAATAATCTGAGAGGGAAGAAAAATAATTACAGTCATGCACATGATATACCCAACTTCATTCCTTTACCTCTTTTTAATGGTGTTAAATGCTCACAATTTATATTCTGTCAAATGTCAAAAAACAAAAGAATTTAGAGGGAGGGGTTAGTGCATTGGGAATATTTATTTGCTTATTTATATATTTTTCTTTTTCTATTTTGGCTTCAGGGAATCTAAATTGAAAAAAAATACTAGGTAGCAAAGTCTTCCTTTTTAAACGCTGAAGAGATTTAATAACCTTGGGATTTATATCCAAGCTTTTCTAATTGGGTCTGGAAAATATGTAAGAAAACACTGCCTGTTAAGATAAACATCCATCATAGCTGCTGGAGCACTGCTTCCTTTTGAGTGAAAAGAATGAAAGAATGAAATGTGTTCATTTATTTTTATACTCCAGGAGTCAGAGTTTTGCTACCAAGGATTTTCCATATAAAGTGTGAAGTAGAGGAGAAAAGGCCCCTTCAGATGTCACTAAGCATAGGCATTTGCACAAGCTGCTTAACATGTGATACCAACTCGTTCATCAAAGAATTCAATTAAAGAAGCCATCCCCATTTAATAAGATTGATAAACAGAATCCCTAGTTGGGGATGATACAGTTAGCTCGAATTGTATAGCTTCAGCAGGATACCAATAGTTCAAATGTGTTCTATTGTGTTTTTGTTGATATTTTTAAAAATTATTGGTCCCTCGTAGCAGGCATTTTCTTCTTTCTCATATAGGTGAATCTTTCTCATTATGAAACTTTTAGTCATTTGCTTTGGGTTTTAGATGTCTTGTCTTGCAATATATTCCTGGGTTTACCTTGAGACTTCTCTAATAATAATAATTGCTATTCATGTGTGTCTGATGGCTCCTGACATACAAGAAACTAAGGATAAAATATGGCATACTCAGTCACATTGGGACTTGGTCACACAAGTTTTTTGAGGTGTCTGTTTCCCTGCATCTGTACCCATTTTCTATCAAATCCATCTTTTGATCTGTGAAAAATGGCAGATAATAAATACTTGGGTACATTTTACAGGTTTTGTGCCCTTAACAATTCAAGAATTATATGGATGGAAAATGCTTTTTTTTGCATTTCTTTCTTTATATAGGAAACTGTAATTTAGCTCTAAATTTAACTAGCCAGCTGGGACTTAGTCTAATCATTGAGAGACATGACATCAAGTAATTATGAGGCTCAGCTTTAATCTTGACAGCATTCCTGTGACATTCACTTCCATAATAGATGACAAATTGCTTTAAAAGACATAAGTTTGTGTCCTTTGTAGGGACATGGATGAACCTGGAAACCATCATTCTCAGCAAACTGACACGAGAACACAAAATCAGACACTGCATGTTCTCACTCATAGGCGGGTGTTGAACAATGAGAACACATGGACACAGGGAGGGGAGCACTATACACTGGGGTATGTTGGGGGAAAATAGAGGAGGGACAGTCGGGGGGGGCAGGGACAGTGGGGGGAGATAGCATGGGGAGAAATGCCCGATATAGGTGAAGGGGAGGAAGGCAACAAATTATACTGCCACGTGTGTACCTATGCAACAATATTGTATGTTCTTCACATGTACCCCAAAACCTAAAATGCAATAAAAAAAAAAAAAAGACATAAGTTACTTTGACCTTAAACCAGAACTTTTTATTAACTACTGTTCCCAAGATAAACATTTAATACCTCTCTGGAAGGGAGAGATTGAGAACATTTACTGATTGATCAAAATCTTGGGGAGTTGACTTGTTTTCTGAAGCATTAGTGATATTTTTATTAGCTCTATTTTTATTTCTTAGGTGCTTAGAAAAATTCTCATTTTTTCCCATCAGTGACCATTTACTAGTCCAAAACTGAAAAAAAGAAAATCTTTCTTAGACTTTTATTTCTTTTAGTTTATTCAACCTTGTATTTTACTTGTGGATAGGGATAAATTATCTGGTGTTTGAAAGTTCTTATGAAGTTCTTCCCACCTGGAGTGTAAATTAGTTCAACCATTGTAGAAGATAGTGTGGTGATTCCTCAGACTTAGATGCAGAAATGCCATTTGACCCAGCAATCCTATTACGAGGTGTACATTCAAAGGAATATAAATCATTCTATTATAAAGATAAATGCACATGTATGTTCACTGCAGCACTATTCACAATAGCAAAGACATGGAATCAACCTAAATGCCCATCAGTGATAGACTGGGTAAAGAAAATGTAGCACATATACACCGTGGAATACTATGCAGCCATAATAAGGAACGAGATCATATCCTTTGCAGGGTCACGGATGGAATTGGAAGCCATTATCCTCAGCAAACTAATACAGGAATACAAAACCAAACACCACATGCTCTCACTTATAAGCGGGAGCTGAATGATGGGAACACCTGGATATATGGGGGGCAACAACACACACTGGGGCCTGTCCAAGGGCGGTGGGGGAGGAAGAGCAGCAGGAAGAATAGCTGACGGATGCTGGACTTAATACCTGCGTGATGGGATGATCTGAGCAGCAAACCACCATGGCACGCATTTACTTATGTAAACTGTATATCCTGCACATGTACCCCTGAACTTGAAAAGAAAAAAAAGGAAGAAATTTTTTACCACCTTAATACCTTATTTTTTTTTCTTTCTTCTGGAAGACTATTTTTTATCTTGTACTCAGAAGAGGTGTCAAAGTAACCAGAAAGGGATTATTTCTCCATTTACCTACAACAATGGTTTTAATTGACTGGATAGATAGAAATATCTTTCAACTCAACTGCTTAGCACATCACATTTCTCTCTGTTTCATGGTAGTTTTTTTAAAGGTTTACCGACTTTTTACCTAATTTGATATATTGCTAAGGGATGTCAAGGTTTAATGAATTATTCCTTTCTCCTCAAATAAAGATATGATATACTTTTACTGTGTGGGAGAAATTCTTAACATGATTTATGATGGCTGTGTTTGACTTCCCAACAATGATGGCGCATTTGAGCATTTTTGTGTTGTTTTTCTGTATTGTTTTTATGCTTATTTTGTATTTTAATAGTCACTGTCTTATTGATGTGCTGCATTTGTAAATTGAAATGTCTTGCCCGTGTTTCTAAGCTCTCTAAATCCTGATTCTTTCATCTTGTTGATATGACAATGTCTACTCTGCATATTTAATTAATGTGTTACTTCCTCTCTTTACATATTAGTGGCAGCATTTAGAAGCTAGACTATGTTTAAAGCTAGGCAGAATGTTTAGTTTTCCTTCATATTTTTGCTGCCCTTTTATGTACAGTGAAAATGTTAAAGTACAAGTATGACAACCTTGATTTTATTATAAACCTTCCTCATACTTCCTTAATGTTATGTTTGCAAATTAAATGACCTTAGAGATATATTTAATGTTTCTAATATTGATGTTTCTGAATGAAAGATAAATGTCTTATCATCTCTTTATCTTGTCTTCTAGGGTTATGATCATAGCTACTACTTCATTGCAACCTTTATTACTGATCACATCAGACATCATGCCAAATACCTGAATGCATGAAAAACTCCAAATAAGAGAATCTCTTCAGGATTATAAAAGTTGTAAAATACAACTGTATTGCTGAGCAAAAAAAAATTCAAAACATTGGATTTTATAATGCTAAAAGGGCTTCATTCTATAGTTGAATCACATCTGAATAAAGATATAAGACCTATTTCTGATTTTAAAGGTTATTTTACAAATGTTCACATAGGAAATCTTTAATGCTTTATAGCTTTTTCAATGTCATTTGGAAATTCTTATATTAATCCCAGGTCATAGAATATGAATGTAATCCTATTTGAAGTGTAGAATAGTCACTTTGGAACAGAAGACTTAAAAGTAATTTAGCCCAAACTCCTCACCTTTCCAGACTTTAAGCCTCTGAAGACATGGTCTTTATCATGTTCTTTGTTGAATCTCTAGTGTCTAGCAAGTGCTTTATTTCTAGTGGGTATTTAATAACTGTTAGCAACAGAAGAAGGAGGTAGGCCCAGAAAGGTTAAATGAATTCCCCATCATTACACAGCTATTTGTGGGATATTAGAAGACAGATTTTCTAAATTCCAGTCCAGTGATACCTTTTCTTAGCTATTGAGCCTAATATGTTTATGAACATTGGTTTTTGGGCATATTAAGGTACTCAAGAATTAAGATTCATTCTGAAAATGGCTAAATAAGGAAACTTACTAGTTTCATATGTTACTGTAAACTTGAATATTTTCCCTTAGTCGCATGCAGAGGTTTAACTTGGTGAGCTCACCAAGAAAACTAATGTCTCTGTAAATACCAAATTGTTTTCCTTTAAGAACTTAATAGACAAACTTTTTGAAACATGATAAAAGCCAGTAAAACATGATAGAAGCCAATAAAGCCTGGCTACTTTAAAAATACTTTTTTTCTGTTAAAAAATACATTTTAAACATTCAATAGGAATACATATTATGGTAATTGAAGAAAATGACATTAGGTTCTTAAAGTTGTAAAATTAGTACTATTTAAACATCAATAGTCAAGGTTGAGCCCTAGAGTGAGGTATACACAAAATGATTGTTGTCTAAACAGTCTTGTGTCTTCTAATAAGATCATTCATGAACGTTTTACATGCTGGTAATTTATTTGTGACGTAAAACAATTGTATCATCCCTAAGATCATTGAGGTTGAGGTTTAAACCAGAGAAGAAAAACTAGTAGGAGATACATACATTAAGTTTAAAAAAAAAAAAAGCCAAGGAATTGTCATATATGATTATGAGGGCTGGCTAAGCAAGTCCAAAATCCATAGAATATCAGTCAGGAAGAGACAGTCACGAGCAGATGGATTCTGGGCATGGGCTTAAGCTGTTGCCCACAGGAGGAATTTCTCTCCTAGTGAGGCCTCAGTCTTGCTTTTAAGGCCTTATCATTAAGTGAGGTCCAACTGATTGTTTCTTCCTATTTAAAGTCAGTTGATTAGGGACTTTAATTGTTTAATCTGCAAAATTCCTTCGTAACAACACCCAGATTAGTATTTGAATAACAGGGGACCGTAAGCTAAGGTAGTGTATCATTTTAAGAAAATAGTTTCTTTGCTTTTTTGCACAGTAAATGGAAAACATTTAGATATTCATTAATTGCTGATGAATAGCTAATATTGATAAAACCTTCAGTTAAGTCACAGAAATGATTGTTGACAATATAGAAGAACCCAATAAACTTGAGCTTGCTTTTTTGTGTTGCAAATGCTGGCCTGAGGAGGGATGAGTCCTTATCAATGCCTAAATGTAATATGAGTTTCCCCAACTAGAAAGAATTCAGTCTCAATGTCTCTCAGATTATAAAGATCCATCTCAATGACCTTATAGTTAACAACAAATAACCTACAAATTAACTCCCAATGCTTATTTAGGGTGTTTCTAGAAGTCACCTGACAATCATATAAAAGAAGGTAAAGGAATCTGACATTTCCTGAGTTATGTGCAATGTAAAACCCTTGAGAAGATGATGTTCGTGAAGAAACAATACTGTAAAGCCACCGCCATTAAGATAAAAGGACAAGCCACAAAGTAGATGGAGATGCTTGCAATACATACATCTGACAAATAATTTGTATCTAAAACACATTAACTCTCACAAATTCTTGGAAACAAAAAATGTGTACCTAACAGGATAAATATGGCTAATGAATGCATGAAAATGTGCTTAACTTAATAAGACTGGGGAAATACGAATAAAAATTACAATGAAATGAAACTACATACCCACCTGAATGACTAAAGTTCAGACAATGGAAAATCCCACGTGTTGGCAAGAATATATGGTGACCTGTATTATATTGCTAATAAGGTGCAAACTGGGAGGGTCCGCTAAGGTCTGGTTCAACCTTAGCAAACTGCTGAGGTCTGGTGAGGCCTCAGACCTTAGCACATATAGCCTTTAAATGCATGTTTCTGTATTTAACAGGAACATTATGGCTATATGAGAATGTTTACAGCAGCACCATTTATAATAGCCCAAATCTAGAAATAACTCGAATGTCCATCTATAACAGTAAAATTGGAATATATTTATAAAATGAAATATTCTACGTTAATAAAAATAAACTACAACTAGATTGCAGCAACATAGATAGGATCTCAATCATAATCTGGAGTGAAAGAATTCTGACACCAAATTACGTACTATATAAACAACTTGGTACCATTTTATATAAGGTTCTAGACCAGGCAAAATTCATGCATAGTGTTGAAGTCAGGAGGTGTTATGCATAGCAAGGCAATGGAGGGGGTTGGTGGGGGGCATTCTGAGAGAGAGGTGATTGGAGCATGGCAGGAGAGAGTACTAGTGATGCTATCTTTCTTCATCCAGGTGCTTGGTACATGAGCGTGTTCACTGAAAATTCATCAGGCCATACACTTAAGATTTATACACTTTTTTATATGTGTTATACTTCAATAAAGTTCACATTAAAAGTATATTAAGTAGTTATGCTGTGAAGATCATAAATATACTACTGCATGAAGAATAAAAAAATTCTGATGTTATTACAAAGAATATCTTGGGGGATATAATTTCCAGTGCTGCATCATTTATCGATTCAAGTAGTATTGCATCTCAAACCACTTAGAAGTGAGGGTAATGTGAATAGTTGCTGCAAAAATTGGCTGTAGGCTGGGTGCGGTAGCTCACGCCTGTAATCGCAGCACTTTGGGAGGCCGAGGTAGGTGGATCACCTGAGGTCAGGAGTTCAAGACCAGCCTGGCCAACATGACAAAACCCCGTCTCTACTAAAAATGCAAACATTAGGCGGGCGTGGTGGCGGCGCCTGTAATCCCAGCTACTCTGGAGACTGACGCAGGAGAATCGTTTGAACAAGGGAGGCAGAGGTTGCAGTGAGCAGAGATCACACCACTGCACTCCAGCCTGGGCAACAGAATCTCTGTTCCCTGCCCTGCAAAAAAGTGGCTGTGGTGAGGTTACTGATATTGCTGATGCAAATGAGTTTAGATAAAACCATGTCATGAAATCTTACAATAGAATATTTAATATTTCCAAGCTGACATATCTGAAATATTTTTAAAGTATACATATAAAAACTGTGACGAGTAGGCATGAATTTATATTTTAAAATGTATAAATGTATTTCAATTTGCCAAACTTTTGGATGTTATCATTAGAAAAATGCAGATCCCCTCATGTTCAAGGTTGTCTTGTATTTAGGCACACTGGGTATATACAGTAGGTATCACATTACATTATTTTATCAATAATTTTTGTGCATGCTTTATAATATACAAAGCATATTGGTATGCTAATGTATGCAATTATAAATTAAAAGTCACATATTATGGGTGTGTGTGGCAAATGGGCGTCCCAAATGTCTTTTTAAACTTACTTTTTTCTTTTTCTTTTTCTTTTTTTTTTATTGTACTTTAGGTTCTGGGGTACATGTGCAGATCATGCAGGATTGTTGCATAGGTACACACATGCAACAATCTTTTTGTTAAACATAGACTTACAGAAAAATCACTAATTTTGAGACATTTATATTGTTTCTAGCCACTTTACGAAACTCTTATTGGTTTAACACTTTGTCCTCCATCTGGACTATAGCAGAGGCTTCTTTTGTCATGGTCCCCTCTGCTGCTGTGGCCATTGCTGCATCTTTACTTGCCCCATACCCCCAACCTCT
>PVKP010036270.1:0-22552 GCA_004027715.1 Plecturocebus donacophilus | reverse complement strand
CAGTGGCGCAATCTCGGCTCACTGCAACCTCCGCCTCCTGGGTTCAAGCGATTCTTCCGCCTTAGCCTCCCGAGTAGCTGGGACCACAGGTGTGCGCCACCATGCCTGCCTAATTTTTGTATTTTTAGTAGAGACAAGGTTTCACCTTGTTGGCCAGGATGGTCTCGATCTCTTGACCTCATGATCCTCCCGCCTCGGCCTCCCAACGTGCTGGGATTACAGGATTACAGGCGTGAGCCACCGCGCCCGGCCCTTTTTATAATTTTTAAAACACCCATTCTAATGGGTATATAGAGCTGATTCTGAATGTCTTGATTTCCCCAAAAGTCTCACCCCATCTTCTTAGGTGTTCTATTGTATGTTTTGTTAAAAGAAGAAAAAAAAACTTCAGACAAATTAAATTTAGCAGAGTTTATTTGAGGAAATAACTATTCATAAGTCAGGCAATACCTGTTTAGAGAGCTCCACTCAACAATGTGAATAGACAGTATTTACAGAAGCAAGATGCAGAAACAGCTTGATATGTTACAGCTTGGCATTTGGCTTATTTGGGTGTGATGTGATGAGGCATTTACCTTATACTGACATGGTCTGATCAGTTGGCAACCTGCGTTTGGCTGAAGCTCAGCATCTGTAATTGGCTGAGACTCAGCTGTATGTTAGAAGAATGTGCTCTTTGGTTGCAGTTTATAGACTAAACTAGGTGGCAGCTCACTATATACAAAGGCAGCTTTAGGCCAAATTTAATTTAATTTAATTTAATGGTCTCCACACATAATGTCTTGTGTGGGTCTATAGACCTCCTGCAGCTTTCGAGAGCAGTGGGGTCCTTTTTTTTTCACCCTAGAATTGAGATAGGTGAGACAGACAAATAATTCAGGCAGCCCGAGGACAGTTAGAACACTGCAAATAAGATCTCCTTTTCTCCCTCTGGTTTATAGAAGGGAACGAAAAACTGAGATGCTGCTTCCTCCAGAACAAGATGACTCCATGTTACTGAGGTGAGTATGGCAAAAGGATGAGTAAAAATGCCAGTGAAATTTTGTTTTAATATTACTTTTCCTTGACTAGGCAATTATACAGTCATTTGGTTACTGCAGAACTTTTTTCTAGAGATTCTGTAAGGTTAGGGGAAACCAGGTCTTAGAGCTTCCTAGCATGCCATTTTGTTGGCCTCATTCTTTGTGTGTTATTTCTTGAGTCGTTCAACCTAGAAGACTGGAAAATTTCCTCTACCCTATTACGTTCTATAGTTGGGATCTGTGACTTACCAATGGCAGACAAACAAGAAAAAAAGCATAGAAATTGTATTTAATGTTTCTAGCTTTAAATATATGGGGCCTCACAGAAGAGAAGTTACAAAAAAAGCAGCTATTAGACTAGGAGCTTGTAAACTGTATTTTAAAACTGATGGATTATGGATTATGAATAATGACTAGAAAAAGGAAATGGAATGTAGGCTTCTAGGGATGGCAAATTGTGGGAAGGTAAACATATGGAGAAAACTAATAGTAGATAAGGGTTATTTAGTAAGATTTGTATATGCAGACGCATCTCAGTATGGTCTCCACCTCCAATAATAAGTGTTGTTCTCTTTCTGATATGGTGGAGAATTTTGCACTTTTACAAGATGAATTTATGCCCTGCTTTTAGGCAGATAGAGACAGGACAGAAAGCTTTTCCTGTTTTTGCTTTTTCTTAATTGCTTTCAGCTTAAAATATTTCTTATGCTAACATGGCATATTTGGTGTGGTATATTCTGATCCCCTTAATACATATAGCGGTGAATCATTAGTTTTCTTTCTAGCATTGTAGTTGAAACTATGGATCAATGTAGAGAATGGACATTTGACCTAAGAACAGGATATACCTCTCTACTTATTTAGGTCTTTAAAAAATTCTCTCAAATATTTTGCAATTTTCAGTATATAAGTGTTTCACTGTTTTGTCAGATTTTTTCTAATATTCCATGTTGTTTGATGACTTTTTAGAAGTTAATGTTTTTATTTCAAATTCTAATTACTCATTGCTACCATATAGAGCTACAGGGAGAAAGTGCTCAGCCTTTTACCCTTAAAATTGTTGCTGTGCATTTTCTCCTACATGTCTTTTAACTGGTTGTTAAAGTTATCTTCTAATTTTCTGAGAGTTATTTTAATCAGGAATAAATGCTGGATTTTTTCAATTGAATTTTTTGCATCTATTCAACTGATCCTATTTTAAGAAATTCATTAACATAATGAATTACACTGATTTAGTTTCTAATGTTTATCTATGCATTCCTGGAATGAGCCCCACCTTGTCATGGTATATTATCAATTTTATATATTGTTAAATCGAATTGGGAAAAATCTTGTTGAGAATTTTTTGTGTCTATGTTCATAAGGGATATTAATCTGTTTTTTATTTTTTTTAATTTTAAGTTCTGGGTTATATGTGCAGATCTCACAGAATTGTTACATACATATTTGTTTTTTTCTTGTAAATTTGTTTAAGTTCTTTGTAGATTCTGGATATTAGCCCTTTGTCAGATAGGTAGCTTACAAAAATTTTTTCACATTATGTTCGTTGTCGGTTCACTCTAATGATGGTTTCTTTTGCTGTGCAGAAGCTCTAAAGTTTACTTAGATCCCATTTGTCTATTTTTGGCTTTTGTTGCCATTGCTTTTGGAGTTTTAGTCATGAAGCACTTGCCTATGCCTATGTCTTGAATGTTATTGCCTAGGTTTTCTTCTAGGGTTTTTACGGTGTTAGGTCTTATGTTTAAATCTTTAATCCATCTTGAGTTTATTTTTGTTTAAGGTGTAAGGAAAGGGTCCATTTTAGCTTTCTGCACATGGCTAGCCAGTTTTCCCAACACCATTTATTAATTTATTTTTATTTTTTATTTTTTAATTTTACTTTAGGTGCATTGGATAAATACAGACATTTCAAATGGGAGACATTGGCCAAAACGAAGGGACTACGGGCCCCTAAATCCAGCAGGGCAGTCTAATATTAAGGCTCCAAAATGATCTCCTTTGACTCCATTTCTCACATCCAGTTCATGCTGATGCAAGAGGTGGGTTCCCATGGTGTTGGGCAGTTCCACTCCCGTGGCTTTGAAGGTACAACCTCCCTCTTGGCTGCTTTCCTGGGCTGCCATTGAGTGTCTGCAGCTTTTCCAGGCACATGGTATGAGATGTCAGTGGATCTACCATTCTGGGGTCTGGAGGACTATGGCCCTCTTCTCATAGCTCCACTAGGCAGGTGGTACCCCAGTAAAGACTCTGTGTGGGAGCTCTGATCCCATATTTTTCTTCCACACTGCCCTAACAGAGGTTCTCCATGAGGGCCCTGTCCCTGCAGCAAATTTTTGCCTGGGCATCCAGGCATTTCTATACATTTTCTGAAATCTAGGTGAAGGTTCCAAACCTTAATTATTGACTTCTGTGCACCTGCAGACTCAACACCACGTGGAGGCTGCCAAGACTTAGGGCTTCCAGCCTCTGAAGCAACAGCCCCAGCTGTACCCTGGCCCCTTTTAGTCACAGCTGGAGTGACTGGGATGCAGGGCACCAAGTCCCTAGACTGTACACAGCATGGGGACCCTGGGCCCAGCCAAGGAAACCATCCTGTGATGAGAGGGGCTGCCGCGAAGACATCTGACATACCCTGGAGATATTTTCCCATCATCTTGGGTATTAGCATTTGACTCCTGGTCATTTATGCAAATTTCTGCAGCTAGCGTGAATTTCTCCTCAGAAAATGGGTTTTTCTTTTCTATCACATTGTCAGGCTGCAAATGTTTTGAACTTTTATGTCCTGCTTTCCTTATACAACAGAATGCCTTTAACAGCACACAAGTTACCTCTTAAATATATTGGCGCTTAGAAATTTCTTCTGCCAGATACCCTAAATTATATCTCTCAAGTTCAAAGTTCCACAAATCTTTAGGTCTGGGGCAAAATTCCACTAGTCTCTTTGCTAAAACATAACAAGAGTAACTTGTTCTACTAGAGTTATTGCTCTAGTTCCGAACAATTTTCTTATCTCCATCTGAGATCACCTCAGCCTGGACCTTATTGTCCATAACTACATCAGGCTTTTGGCCAAAGCAATTCTGTAAGTCTAGGAAATTCCAAACTTTCCCACATTTTCCTGTCTTTTTCTGAGCCCTCCAAACTGTTCTGTTTTCTGTCTGTTACCCAGTTTCAAATTCCCTTTCACAGTTTTGTGTATCTTTTCAGCAATTCCCTACTCTAGTGATATTTTACTGTATTAGTCTGTAATTTACTGTATTAGTCCATTTTTATGCTGCTGATAAAGACATACCCAAGACTGGGCAATTTACAGGATAAAAAAGTTTAACTGAACTTACAGTTTCACGTGGATGAGGAAGCCTGAGGAAAATGGCTTCCAGATCCATCCATGTTACTGCAAAAGACAAAATCTCGTTCCTTTTTATGGATGCATGCATAGTATTCCATGGTTTGTATATACCACATTTTTTTTTGTCTAGTCTATCATTTGGGTTGATTCCATGTCTTTGCCATTGTGAATAGTACTGCAATGACCATACATGTGCATAAGTCTCTATAATAGATTAATTTATTCCTTTGCATATATACCCAGTAATGGAATTGTGGAGTCAAATGGTATTTCTGGTTCAACATCTTTGAGGAATCGCCACATTGTCTTCCACAATGTTTGAACTAATTTACATTATCACCAACAGTAAAAAAGCATTACTGTTTCTCCGCAACCTTGCCAGTATCTGTTTTTTCTTAACATTTTAATAATCACCATTCTGACTGGCATGAGATGGTATCTCGTGGTTTTGATTTGCATTTCTCTAATGATCAGTGATGTTGAGCTTTTTAAAGTATGTTTGTTGGCTGCATGTATGTCTTCTTTTGAGAAGCATCTGTTAGTGACTTTTCCCACTTTTTTTTTTTGAGATGTAGTCTCACTCTGTTGCCTAGGCTAGGGTGCAGTGGTGTGTGACCTCAGTTCACTGTAACCTCCATTTCCCAGCTTCAAGTGATTCTTCTGCCTCAGCCTCCCGAGTAGCTGGGACTACAGGCACATTTCAGTACACCTGGCTAATTTTTGTATTTTTAGTAGAGACAGGGTCTCACCATGTTGGCCAGGCTGCTCTCAAACTCCTGACCTCAGGTGAATAAGTTCTTTAGTAGTGATTTCTGCGATTTAGGTACATTCATCACCCAAGCTGTGTACCCTGTAGCCAATGTGTAGTCTTTTATCCCTTGCCCCACTTCTACCCTTTTTCCTGAGTCCCCAAAGTTTATTGTATCATTTTTATGACTTTGCATCCTTATAGTTTATCTCCCACTTACAAATGAGAACGTACAATATTTGATTTTCCATTCTTGAGTTACTTCACTTAGAATATTGGTCTCCAACCCCCTTCACATTGCTACAAGGGCTATTTTCTTTTATGGCTAAGTAGTGTTTCATGGTGTATAGATACCAAATTTTTAAAATTCACTCATTGGTTGATGAGAATTTAGATTGGTTCCACGTTTTTGCAATTGCAAATTGTGCTACTATAAACACGAGTATGTATGTGCTTTTTTCATATAATAACTTATTTTCCTTTGGGTAGATACCCAGTAGTGGGATTGCTGGATCAAATAGTAGTTCTACTTTTAGACCTTTAAGGGATCACTATACTGTTTTCCATAGTGGTTGTACTAATTTTCATTTCCACCAGCAGTGTAAAAGTCTTCCCTTTACACGACATGCACATCAACATCTATTATTTTCTGAATTTTAAATTATGGTCATTCTTGCAGGAGTAAGGTGGTATCTTATTATGGGTTTAATTTTAATTTTAATTTTTGTATAGTAATAAGTTCTTGAGTGAGATTTTGGTGCACTCATCACCTGAGCCGTGTACACTGTACCCAGTGTGTAATCTTTTACTATTCACACCCCTCCCACCTTCCCCCTACATCTGCAGTCCATTATATCATTCTTATGTCTTTGTGTACTCATAGGTTAACTGCCACTTATAAGCAAAAACACACATGCTTGGTTTTCCATTCCTGAGTTACTTCACTTAGAATAATGATCTTTTAGGATGCTTTGATTGCCATTATTTTTCTACTTTTTATGGCTACATGGTAGTTCATTATATACATGGTACTGGTACTGTATACCAGTACCATGCTGTTTTGGCAACTGTAGCCTTGTAGTATAGTTTGAAGTCAGGTAAAGTGATGGCTCCAGATTTGTTCTTTTTGCTTAGTCTTGCTTTCACTGTGAGGGCTCTTTTGTAGTTCCATTTGAAATTTAAGATTTTTTTTCTACTTCTGTGAAAGTAGAAATATATCTATATTTATATATGTGATTATATATATATAATTTTTTAAAATTCACTTATTGATTGGTAAGCATTTGGATTGGTTCTGTATTTTTGCAATTGCTAATTGTGCTGCTATAAACATGCATGTGCAAGTGTCTTTTTTGTATAATGACTTCTTTTCCTCTGAGTAGATACCCAGTAGCAAGATTTCTGGATAAAATGGTAGATCTACCTTTAGTTCTTTATGGGATTTCTGTACTGTTTTCTACAGTGGTTGTACCATTTTACATTCCTACCAGTTTAAAAGTGTCCCCTTTGCACCACATCCACAACATCTATTATTATTTTATTATTTTTAAATTATGACCATTCTTGTAAGAGTAACATGATGTTGCATTGCAGTTTTGATATCCATTCCCCTGATAGTGATGGTAAGCATGTTTTAATATGTTTGTTGGCCATTTGTATACATTCTTTTGAGACTTGTTTATTCATATCCTTAGCCCACTTTTTTGATGAGGTTTTTTTGTTTTTTACTTGCTGATTTGTTTGAGTCCCTTGTGGATTCTAGGTATTTGTCTGTTGTCAGATGCAAAGGTTGTGAAGGTTTTCTCCCACTCAGGGTTGTCTGTTTACTCTGCTGATTTTTTTTTTTTTTTTTTTTTACTCTGCAGAAGCTTTTTAGTTTATTTAATTCCCATCAATTTATCTTTGTTTTTGTTGTGTTTGCTTTGTGGTTCTTGGTCATGAAATCCTTACCTAAGCCAATGTCTAGAAGGGTTTTTCCAATGTTATCTTCTAGAATTTTTATGGTTTCAGGTCTTAGATTTAAGTCCTTCATCCATATTGGGTTGATTTTTTTATAAGCTGAGAGGTGAGGATCCAGCTTTATTCTGCATGTGGCTTGCCAATTATCCCAGCACTACTTGTTGAATAGGCTGTTGTTTCCCTACTTAATATATTTGCTTGCTTTTTTGAAGATCAGTTGACTGTAAGTACTTGGCTTTATTTCTAGGCTCTCTATTCTATTCCTTTGGTCCATATGCCTGTTTTTATACCAGTACCATGCTATTTTGGTAACTGTAGCCTCATAGTATAGTTTGAAGTCAGGTAAAGTGATGGTTCCAGATTTGTTCTTTTTGCTTGCTATGCAGGCTCTTTTTCAGTTCCACATCAAATTTAAGATTGTTTTTTTCTACTCCTGTGAAAAATAATGATGGTGTTTTGATGAGAATCGCATTTAATTTGTATCTTGCTTTTGGCAGTATGGCTATTTTCACAATATTGATTCTATGCCTGTTAGCATTAGCTGAGTTTCCATTTCTTTGTGTTATCTATGATTATTTTCTGCAGTGTATTTTGTAGTTTTCCTGGCAGAGGTTGTTCATCTCTTTGGTTAGATATTGATATAGTTTGGCTGTGTCCCCACCAAAAATCTCATCTTGAACTGTAATCCCCATAATCCCCATAATTCCCACCTGTCAAGGGTTGGGCCATGTGGAGATAATTGGATCATGGGGCAATTTGCCCCATGCTGTTCTTATGATAGTAAGTCTTATGAGATCTGATGGTATTATAAGCCACTGGCATTTTTCCTGCTTGCACTCACTCCATCCTGCCTCCCTGTAAGAAGGTGTCTTGCTTCTCCTTCACCTACCTTTCACCATGGTTGTATGCTTTCTGCGGCCTCCCAGCATTGTGAAACTGTGATTTAATTAAACCTCATTTCTTTATTATTTACACAGTCTCTGGTATTCCTATATTGCAATGTAAAAATGGACTAATATAGTTAATTGGTTCTGAAGTAATGGGCAGCAGTGCTGTTAAGATACCCAAAAATATGGAAGTGACTTTGGAACTGAAAAACTGGCAGTGGTTGGAACAGTTTGGAGGGCTCAGAAGAAGTCAGGAAGATATGGAAATGTTTGTAGTGATTTGTTGAATGGTTTTGACCAAAATGCTGATAGTGATGTGTACAGTGAAGTCCAGGCTGAAGTGGTCTCATATGGAAATGAGAAATTTGTGGAAAACTATATTAAAGGTGACTCTTGCTGTGCTGTAGCAAAGAGACTGGCGGCATTTTGCCTCCGAGATCTGTGAAACTTTGAAGTTGGGAGAGATAATTTAGGGTGTCTGGCAAGAGAAATTTCTAAGTGGCAAAGTGATCAAGAGGAAGCAGAGCATAAAGGTTTGGAAAATTTGCAGCCTGAGGATGTGATAGAATAGAAAAACTGGTTTTCTGGGGAGAAATACAAGTCTGCTGTAGAAATTTGCATAAGTAATGAGGGGCTAAATGTTAATCACAAATATAAAGTGTGAAAAATCTCCAGGGCATGTCAGAGGCCTTCATGGCAGCCTCTCCCATCACAGGCCTGGAAGCCAGGAGAGAATGTTGGCTCTGTGGGCTTCCCCAGGGTCCCCCCTTCTCTGTGCAGCCTCAGACATGGTGTCCTGAATTTCAGCTACTTCAGCTCTAGCTGTGGATAAAAGGGGCCAAGGTACAGCTTGGACCATGCCTTCAGACGGTACAGGCTCCAAGCCTTGGAAGCTTCCATGTTGTATTTATCCTGTTTGTGCACACAAGTTAAGAATTAAGGTTTGGAAACGTTGCCTAGATTTCAGAGGATGTATGGAAATGCCTGGATTTCCAGGCAGAAGTTTGCTGCAGGGGCAGAGCCCTCATGGAGAACCTCTGCTAGGGCAGTGCAGAGAGGATATATGGATTGGGAGCCCCGCTGCAGAGTACCTACTGGGGCATTGCTTAGTGGAGCTGTAAGAAGAGGGCCACCATCCTCCAGACCTCAAAATGGTAGATACAACGAATAAGCCACAGACACTCAACTTCAGCTCATAAAAGCAACCTGGAATGGGATATATCCTGCAAAGCCCCAGAGGCAGAGCTGCCCAAGACTGTGGGAGTTCACCTATTGTATCAACATGACCTGGATGTGAGACATGGAGTCAAAGGAGATCATATTGCAACTTAAAGGTTAATGACTTCCTTGCTGGATTTTCGACTCACATGGGGCCTGTAACCTCTTTGGCCAATGTCTCCCATTTGGAATGGGTAAATGTACCCATTCCAATTCCTATACTTTTATTGTATGTAGGAAGTAACTAACCTGCTTTTGATTTTACAGGCTCATAGCAGGAAGAGACTTGCCTTGTCACAGATGAGACTTTGGACTTGGACTTATGGACTAATGCTGGAAAGAGTTAAGAATTTAGGATACTATAGGACAGGCATGACTGTATTTTAAAATGTGAGAACATGATATTTGGGAGGGGCCAGTGGTGAAATGATATGGTTTGGCTATGTCCCCACTCAAAATCTCATCTTGAACTGTAATCCCCATGAGCCTCATAATCCTCATGTGTCAAGACCAGGACCAGGTGGAGGTAATTGGATCACAGGGGTGGTTTTCTGCATGCTGTTCCCATAATAGTAAGTGAATCTCACAAGATTTGGTGGTTGTATAAGTGTCTGGCATTTCTCCTGCTTGCATTCACTCCGTCCCTCTGCCCTATGGAGAAGGTGCCTTGCTTCCCATTTGCCTTACGCTATGATTCTGTGTTTCCTGGGGCATCCCCAGGAATGCAGAACTATGAGTCAATTAAATCTGTTTTCTTTATAAATTACCCAAGCTCAGGTGTTTCTTCATCCGGCATAATAACAGATTAATGCTGGTATATTCTTAGGTATTTTATTTTTGCAGCTATTGTAAAAGGAGTTGGGTTCTTGATTTAATTCTCTACTTGGTTGCTGTTGGTGTTTTACAGTGATACTACTTTGTTTAAGTTGATTTTGTATTCTGAAACTTTACTGAATTCATTTATAAGTTCTAGCGACTTTGGATTAGACTTTAGGGTTTTTAAGGTATACAACTATGTCATCAGCAAACTGCAAAAGTTTTATTTCCTCTTCACTGATTTGAATGTGCTTTTATTTCCTCTTCACTGATTTGAATGTCCAGCATCCTTTTGAAATGCTGTTGAATTAGATTAGCTAAGGTTTTATCAAGAATTTTTGCATCTATGTTGATCAGAGATATTGATCTGTAGTTTTCTTTGTCTATGTTGTCAACAGGATTGTTACCAATTCTTCTTTGAATGTCTGAGAATCCTAATTTCTTCTAGCCTGTAGGGTTTCTGCTGAGAAATCTGCTGGTAATCTGATAGGTTTTTCTTTATAGATTACCTAATGCTTTTGTCTCACAGCTCTAAAGATTCTTTGTTGTTTGTTTGTTTTTATCTTGACTTTGGAGAATGTGTGTTCAGAAGTTTTTTGGCTGTCTCTCAAAGTCTGTAGAGGCAAGCCACTTTTTCAAAGGGTCTGTGAATTCTTTTGGCTTTACTAGTATGTTCTTGTGGTTATTCTTGGAGCAAAAGGTCACAATGTGAGTCTTCGGCACCTGTTCTGTTTATGCAAATAGGAGCTGCAAGTTAGTCCTGCCTCCTGTCTGCCATATCCCCCCCACTATTTTCTTTATTTGTCTTATTTGGTTTAAATTTTCTGTTCTTTCTCTAGCTTCTTAAATGTAATTGTTTTCATTGTTTTAAGATCATTTTTCTTTTATAATATAGCCATTTAGTCCTATAAATTTTCTTATAAATATTGCTTTAACAGCATACCAGAGATTCTGATATTTTGTGTTTTAATTTTTAGATAATTCCAAATAATTAATAAATTACCTTGTAAATCTTCTTTGATTTACTGGTTATTTTTCACGTTTTCTTATAATTTCAAATTTTGTTATAGGTTTAGGAGATATATGTGCATGTTCATTACATGGGTATATTGCGTGATGCCAGCATTTGAAATACAAATGATCTTGTTTTCTGGATAGTTTTCCACCCTTATTCATCTTCCTCCATCCCTCCTTTATTAGTCCTCAGTGTCTATTGTTGCCATCTTGAGGAGGCAGAACAAGATAGTGAAAGAGTTAAGCCCCACTGATTGTCCACGTGTGCGCGTGCACGCGCACATGCACACACACACACACACACACACACAAGAATACCAAGTTGACCAACTATCCACACGGAAGTAAAACACCTTCACGAAAAACAAAAATCAGGTGACCACTCACACTACCTGGTTATAGCTTCATTTTATTGAAAGAGGCACTGAAGAAATAAGAAAGACAGTCCTGAATCTCTAGCACCATATTGGGAACATGGTGCAGAGAGCATCTCTGGGTGCTGGGGGATGGAGAGCAAAGCAATTGTGAGGCATTGAACTCACTGCTATTCTGTTAGAATAGAAAGAAAAACACAAAATGCAGCTAACACCGGCCCACAGAGGGAACATTTAAACCAGCCCTAGTCAGAGAGGAATTGTCAGTTCCAGCAGTTTGAACTTGAGTGCCCTCAAACCTCACCACTGAGGACCAAAGTGCTCTGCATTTCTAAGTAACCTCGAAAGGCAGACTTGGCTGTAAGGACTGCAACTCTTAGGTGAGTCCTAGGGCTAAAATAGATCCAGAGACAGTGGACTGAAGGGGCACACAACATACTGAGACACCAACTGGGGCAGCCAATGGAGTGCTGCAATCACCCCTCTCCAAATGCCAGGCTTCACAGATAAGGGCTACAGAAGAGATGACTTCCTTTCACTTGAGAGAACAGGAAAGAATAAGGAGGTCTTTCTCTGGTATCTAAGATACCAGCTCAGCCACAGCAGGAGTGAGAACCAGTCAGAGTCACGAGGGCCCCATTCCAGGCCCTAGTTCCCAGACAGTATTTTCAGACACACCCCGATCCAGAAGGGAAGCTGCTGCACTGAATGAAAAGACCCAGTCCTATCAGCATTTATCACCTGCTAACTGAAGAGACCTTGAGCATTGAATAACCAGGAAATACATCAAGGGCCTTGGTGAATCTCTTAGACTTGCTGGCCTCAGGTGAGACTCAGCACATTACCATCTGTCATAGCTATGAAGCAAAAATCCTTCTGTTTGAGAAAAGCATAAGGAAAATAAATGGGAGTTTGTCTTTTGCCTTTGGCCCAACAGCACCACGGGAGTTAGAGCACCAAGTCAACATTTGGGGACCTCAATTTCAGGACTTAACTCTTGCACAGCATTTCTGGCTTTTCTCTGGGCCAGAGGGGAGCCCATTGTCCTGAAGGGTGAGTCCCAGGCCAGGCAGAATTCACTACAAGCTGACATAAGAGACCTTGGGCCTTAAGGGACCATTTGCGGTATTCTGGCAGTACTCTTTGTGTTCTGGTGTGTAGGTGGCTATAAAGTAAGGTTCCTTGGCCTTTGGAAAGGAAAGAGAAAAGTAGGAAGGACTGCATCTTGTGATTGGAGTTTCAGCTTTGCCAAAAGACAGTAGAATACTAAGTAGACTTCTAAGGTGGATGACTTTAGTTTCTAACTCATTGACAGCACTTTTTGATGCACCTGGGTCTGGGATCCTTGCTTCCCTGAAGCCTGGCTGGCTTTGCCACCTACTGATTGTATAGCCCCAGGGCCTTGAGCAAACATAGGTAGTAGCAAGGGATTGGTTACAGTAAGCCTTGGCCAAGACCCAGCACTGTTCTGGCTTCAGGTCTGACCCAGTGCAGTCCTCGTTGCACTAAACAGAAAGACATAGGCCTGCCTAGCTTTGCCACTTACCAATTGTACAGCCCTAGCGCCTTGAGCACACATAGGCAGTAGCAAGGGAGTGATTACAACAAGCCTTGATTGAGACCCAGCACTGTGCTAGCTTCAGGTCTGACCCAGTTCAGTCCTAGTGGAGGTGACCACAGGGATGCTACTATCACTTTATCCCTAGCTTTAGGTGGCTCAGAATAGAGACAGAGACTCTGTAAATTTGGTAGAAAGTAAATATTTGGAAAACCTTTCCAAAAAGGATGGCTACAAATAAGTCCAGACAGTGAAGACTATGATAAATACCTAACTCTTTAATGCTCAGATACCAAATAACATCTACTAGCATCAAAATATGTCCTCACCAAATGAATTAAATACGTCCCTTGGTGAATAATCCTGTAGAAATAAAGATATGTGATTTTTTCAGACAGGTAATTCAAATAGCTATTTTGAGGAAACTAAAAAATATTCAAGATAACATTAAAAAGGTATTTAGAATTCTATCAAATAGGTTTTAATAAGAGAGTGAAATAATTTTTAAAATAAGCAGAAATAATGAAGCTGAAAATACAATTGGCATATTGAACAATGCATTAGAGTCCTTTGAGATCAGAATAAATAGAGCAGAAGAAAGAATTAGTGAACTAGAAGACAGGTTATGTGAAAATACTTTAGAGGAGACAAAAAAATAAAAATAAAAAACAATGAAGCACACCTACAGAATTTAGAAAATAGCCTCAAAAGGGTAAATCTAAGAGTTGTTGGCCTTAAGGAAGAGGTGGAGAAGGATACAGGGCACAAAATTTATTTAAAGTGATAATAATGGAGAACTTTCCAAACCTAGAGAAAGATATCAATATCTAAGTATGAGAAGGTTATAAAACAACAAGCAGCTATAACCCAATGAACACTATCTCAAGAAATTTAATAATCAAACTCCCAAAGGTTGAGGATAAAAAGGGATCCTAAAAACAGCAAAAGAAAAGAAACAAACAATATACAATGGAGATCCACTATTTCTGGCAGCAGACTTTTCAGTAGAAGCTTTACAGGACAGAAGACAGTGACCTTTAAAGTGCTGAAGAAAAGATAACTTTCAGCCTAGAATGACATATCCTTAAGAAAATTAATCTTTCACACATAAAAAGTAAAGGCTTTCTCAAACAAACAAAAGCTGAAAGATTTTATCAACACCAAAATCATTCTATAAGAAATGCTAAAGGGAGTATTTCAACCAAAAATAATAATAGTAAAAAACATTAATTGGCAGTAAATAATTATCTGTAGGTACAAAACTTACAGGTAATACTAAGAACAGAGAAAAGCCAGAATATTATAACACTGTAATATATAATTATTATATTATATAATTTTAATATAATAGTGTATTATAATCACTATTATATATAGTGTATTATAATCACTGTCAGTGTATTATATGACAGTGTATTATAATCACTGTCACTGTGGTGTATGAACTATATTATCCTATGTAGAAAGACTAAATGATGAACCAATCAAAAATAATTTCAACAACTTTTCAAGACATAGTACAATAAGACATAAATAAAAACAGCAAAAAGTTAAAAAGCAGAAGGATGAAGTTAATGTGAGTTTAGATTAGTGTATTTTTTTTTCTGGTTTGTTTGTGTGCTTGTTTACACAAATACAGTTAAGTTGTTGTAAGGGTAAAATAATGGATTGTAAGATAATATTTGCGAGCCTCATAGTAACCTCTAACCAAAAATCATACAATTGATACAAAAGAAATAAAAGACAAGAAAGTAAATTGTATCACCAGAGAAAATTACCTTTATTAGAATAAGACAGGAAAGAAAGAAGACCATAAAATGACCAGAAAACAAATCACAACAAAAATGAAAGGACTAAGTTCTTACCAATAATAACATTGAATGTAAAAGGACTAAACTCTCAAATCAATAGGCTGAATAATTAAAAAAAAAGACTCTAATTCGTTTCCTACAAGAAGCACACAATATCATTAAAGACACATATAGACTGAAAATGAAGGGATGAAAAAAGTTATTCCATGCCAATAAAAACCAAAAAAAAAAAAAATAACAGTCATTATACTTATAATCGAGAAAAACAGATTTCAAGACTTAAACTGTAAGAAGGGACAAAGAAAGTCACTATGTAATGATGATAAAGGAGTCAATTTAGCAAGATGATATGACAATTTTAAATATATATGCACCCAACACTAGTGCAAAGAGCAAAATTTATAGGTATAAGTGCCTACATCAAAAAGAAAAAAAAGAAAAAAAAAACTTCAACAAAATAGTCTAATGATATATTTTATTTTACTTTTTATTTTTCATTTTTTCAGATATAGTTTTGCTCCATTGCCCAGGCTGGTATGCAGTGGTGCAATTTTGGCTCATTGAAACCTCTGCTACCCTTCAAGCAATTTGTCTGCCTCAGCCTTCAGAGTAGTTGGAATTACAGACATGCACCACTATACCCAGTTTTTTTTTGTTGTTTGTTTGTTGTTTGTTTTTTGCAGTACAGACAGGGTTTCACCATGTTGGCCAGGCTGGTCTTGAATTCCTGGCCTCGAGTGATCCACCCACCTCGACCTCCCAAAGTGTTGTGATTACAGGTGTGAGGCACCGCACTGGGCGTAATAATACATTTTAAATAATTAGAAAATTAAGAGCAAACCAAACCTCAAATTAGCAAGAGAAAATATAATAAAGATTAGACCAGAAACCAATGAAATTGTAATAAAATAAATACAAAAAATCAATGAAAGAATGTTAGTTCTCAGAAAAGTTAAACAAAATTGACAAAGCTGTAGCTAGAATAACTAAGAAAAAAGAGAGAAGATTGAAATAAATAAAATCACAAATAAAAAAGGAGACACTGAAATTTATTCTGCATACAATCTAACAAGATTGAACCAGGAAGAAATCTAAAACCTGTGCAGACCAGTAACAGGTGGTAAGATAGAAACTATAATAAAAACTATTCTAGGAAGGAAAAGCCCAGGACCTGATAGCTTCACTGCTAAATTCTACCAAACATTTAAAGAAAAACTAATACCAGTCTTCCTCAAAATATTCTAAAAAAAATTGAGGAGAAGAGAATAGTGCCAAATCCCTTCTACGAGGGCAGTATTACCAGGATAACAGAACCACACAAAGACACATCAAGAAAAAATAACTAGAGGCCAACTTCTCTGAAGAACATTCATATAAGATTCTCAACAAAATACTAGTAAATGGAATTCAACAATATTTTAGAAAGATGATTCATCATGACCAAGTTGATTTTATTCCTGGAATCCTATATGCAAATCAATAATTGTAATAAAAGCTATATACAACAGGTCCACAGTTAGTGTCATACTGAATGGGGAAATACTGAAATTTTCCTTAAAATGTGGAACATGACAAGAATGCTTACTGTCACCACTGTTATTCAACATAATGCAGGAAGTCTTAGAGCAATCAGACAGAATAAAAATGTTAAGAGCATCCAAATTGGAAAAGAAGAAGTCAGATTATTGTTTGCAGACAATATAATTTTATATTTGGAAAATCCTAGAGATTCCATTAAAAGAAACCTTTTGGAACTAAGAATTTTAGTTAAATTGAAGGATAGAAAATTAACAGACAACTATCAGTCGCATTTCGATATGGCAAGAGTGAACCTTGTGAAAAAGAAATAAGTATTCCTATTTACAATAGCCACACATAAAATGAAATACCTAGAAATTAACTTAATCACAGTAGTGAAATATATAATAAAAGTGGTAAAACATTAATGAATAAAATTGAAGAGGACAACTAAAATTGAAAAAAAAATATATGTTCATGGATTGGAAGAATCAATATTTTACAAATGTCCATACTACCACCCAAAGCAATCTACAGATTGAATGCAGTCTCTGTAAAAATACCAATGACATTCTTCATAGAAATAGAAAAAACAATTCTAAAATTTATATAGGACCATAAAGATCCAAAATAGCTAAAGCTATCTAAAGCAAAACAACAAAACTGGAGAAATCACATTACATGACAAATTATACTCCAGAGTTACAGTAACCCAAAAAGCATAGTGCTGGAATAAAAACAGACCAATGGAACAGAATAAAGAACCCAGAAACAAATCCACACACCTACAGTGAACTCACTTTTGACAAAGATGCCAAGCACATACACTGGAGAAAAGACAGTCTCTTCAATAAATGATGCTGAGAAAACAGAATATCCATATGCAGAAAAATGAACCTAGACCCTTGTCTATCACGATATATGAAATCATAATAAAATGGATTAAACACTTAAATCTAAGACCTCAAGCCATGAAACTACTGCAGTAAAACACTGGGGAAAATTTCCAGGTCATTGGTCTGTGCAAAGATTTCCTGAGTAAATACTCCAAAAGCACAGGTAACTAAAGCAAAAATGGCCAAATGGGATCACATCAAGTTAAAAGACTTCTGCACAGCAAGAAATATAATCAACAAAATGAAGCGACAACACACTGAATGGTAGAGAATATTTGCAATCTACCCACTTGATAAGGGATCAATAACCAGAATATATAAAAAGCTCAAACAACTTTATAGGAAAAATTATAATAATCTCATCAAAAGATTTGACTAGACATTTATCAAAATAAGGCCTACAAATGGTAAACAGGCATATGAAAAGATGCTCATTATCGATCATCAGAGAAATGCAAATCAAAACTGCAATGAGATTATCATCTCACCTCAGTTAAAATGGCTTATATTCAAGACATAGGCAATAACAAATGCTAGCAAGGATGTGGAGAAAAGGGAACCCTTGTGCACTCTAGGTGAGAATGTTCATTAATAAACCACTATGGAGAACAGTTTAGACGTTCCTCAAAAAATCTAAAAAATAGCTACCATATAATCTGGCACTCCCATTGCTGGGTATATACCCAAAAGTACGGAAATCAGTATATCGAACAGGTATCTTCACTCTTATATTTTTTGCGGCATTGTTTACAATACATAATATTTGGAAGCTAAGTGTTCATCAGCTGACTAACAGATAAAGAAAATGTGGTACCTATATGCGAAAGAATTAGATCAGGTCATTTGTAACAATATGGGTGGAACTGGATATCATTATGTTGGTGAAATAAGTCAGATGCAGAAGACAAGCATCACATGTTCTCATTTGTGGGATCTAAAAATCAAAACAATTTGACTCAATAAGATGGAGTGTAGAATGATTGCTACTAAGGCTGAGAAAGATCGTAAGTGGTTGAGAGGGAGGTGGGGGTGGTTAATGTGTAAAAAACAAAATACAAAGAATGAATAAGACTATAGATAGCAGCACATCATGTTAACTGTAGTCAATAATAAGTTAACTATACATTATGAAATACTTTAAAGTGTGTAATTGGTTTGTGTGCAACTGTATGGATAAATGCTTGAGGGGAGAAATACCCAGTTTTCTATGATGTGATTATTACACATTGCATGCCTGTATCAAACATCTCATGTACCTCACAACTATATACTCATAAACTATATCCATAAAAATTAAAAATAAGTAAATATAGTTTTCATCTCTGTGTGCATGTGTATATGTCATAATTCAAAGTGTTACATTTAAATTTTTCATCCAGCTTTACTAGATTAAAATTATTTCCATGTTTAAGTCAGTTAAACATGCTTTTCATGTTAATGTTTTATATGGTGAAGGTTAGGGTTTTACTTTCATCCTTCTGCCTACAGGGAGAAATCTATCCCAGCACTATTTATTGAATAGCGTGTCCTTTCCCTGTTGCTTATTCCTGACAACTTTGTCAAAAACTCAGGTGGCTGTAAGTTTGCAGCTCTCTTCCCCTGGCTTCTCTATTCTGTTTCCTTGGTCTATGTGTTTTTATACCAGTACCATAATGTTTTGGTTACTGTGGCTTTATAGTATAATTTAAAGTCAGGTAATGGTATATCTCTGGCTCTGTTGATTTTGCTTAGGATTACTTTGTTTATTTGGGCTCTTTTTGGTTCTATATGAATTTCAAAATAGTATTTTTTTAATTTTGTGAAAAATGATGTTTGTAATTTGATAGGGATAGCATTAAATCTGTAGAATTCTTTAGACAGTAGACTCAGTGTGATAATATTGATTCTTTCAATCCATGAGCATGAAATGTTTTTCCATTTATTTGTGTCATCTCTGATTTCCTTCTGCAGTGTTTTGTAGTTCTCCTGGTAGAGATTTTTTTTTTTACTTCCTTGGTTAGATGGATTTCTAGGTATTTTTTTTTGTGGTTATTATAAATGAGATTGCATTGTTGATTTGACTCTGATCTTGAATGTTATTGGTGAATAAGAATGCTGTTGATTTTTGTACATCAATTTTGTATCCTGAAACTTTTCTGAAAGAGTTTATCAGTTCCTGGAAACTTTCAGCAGAGTCTTTAGGGTTTTATAGATATAGAATCATATATATATATATAGAGAGAGAGAGAGAGAGAAAGAGAGAGAGAGAGAGAGGAATTAGAGAGAGAGTTTGACTTTTTCTTTTCCTATTTGGATGCCTTTAATTTGTTTTGCCTGATAACTCTGGCAAGAACTTCCAGTACTATGTTGACTAGGAGTGGTGACATTGAGCATTCTTGTCATGTTCCAGTTCTCAAGAGAAATTGTTCCAGATTTTGCCTCTTCAGGATGATGTTGGCTGTGGGTTTGTAATAGATGACTATTACTTTGATGTATATTCCTTTGATGCCTAATTTGTTGAGAGTTTTTACCATGAAGGGATGTTGAATTTATCAAAGGCTTTTACCACATCTATTGAGATGATTATTTTTTGTTTTTAATTTTGTTTATATGGTGATTCACATTTATTGTTTTGCATATGTTGAACTATTATTGTGTTACAGGTAGTTAGACAGCCATGAGCAGGGCAGGAGAGGTCTCTTCCCAACTTTCCTGATGGTCCAAACCTGTTGCATTAAAGTGTTAATTGAATTCAGGCACCAGGGAGAAACAAAAATAAGTTTTCAATAAAATCTCAGGTATTGGGCTAGTGATCCTGGACATGCACATTAAGAGGCAGAATGGCAAAGCATGACCTTCCAGGGGCACTTCACCAGAAAAGGGAAGAAAGCTTTAGATGGGCATGGGTACAACTTCCTTAACACACTGAGTATGCTCACCTCCCAAGCATAAGGAGGATACTTTGCAAGCGGGCAGCCTATCCTAAGGAAAGAATTATGGAAAAGGGGCCAGCCTATAATGCCCTAGGATCAAGGTAAAACACTGCACTTGACCTTCACATGACCACTTGAGTTTCTTCCAAGCATACTTTTCTTTCTTTCCTGTTCTAAAGCCTTTCAAAAACAACTTCCACTCCTGCTCTAAAACTTGCCTTGGTCTCTTTTTTTGTGTGTTATGCCTCTCAGTCAAATTCTTTCTTCTAAGGAGGCAAGAATTGACGTTGTTGCAGACCCTTGCAGATTATTTGTTGCTGGTAACTTAGATACCTTCCACCATTAACAACTACATCCCAAGAATGAAGCCTGCTTGATCATAGTGAATTAGCTTTTGGTATGCTGCTAAATTCAGTTTGCTTGTATTTCATTAAGAATTTCTGTGACTATGGTCATCAAGGAAATTGGCCTATAGTTTTCTTTTTTTCTTTGTTTCTTTGCCAGGTTTTGGTATCACAGCAATGCCAGCTTCATAGAATAAATTAGAAAGGAGTCTCCGCTTCTTGCTTTTTAAAAATAGTTTAAGTAAAATTTGTACCATCTCTTTTTTTTTAACATGTGGCAGAATTCTGCTGTGAATACACCTCTTGAAGGGCTTTTTAGTTTTTTTTGTTTTTTGCATTACTGATTCAATTTTGGAACTCAGTACAGGCCTCTTTAGGGTTTCCATTTTTTCCATAGTCACTCTTGAAAGGTTGTGTATTTTTAGGAATTCATCTATTTATTTCAGATTTTCTAGTTTGTGTTCATAGAAGTGTTCATAACAGTCTCTGAGGATATTTTGTATTTCTGTGAGACTTGCAAATATCACAACAATTTGTCATTTCTAATTGTGCTTATTTGGATATTCTCTCTTTTTGTTGTTATTGTTAATCTAGCTAGCAGTCTGTCCATCTTATTTGTCCTTTGTAAAACCCAACTTTTGATTTTGTTGATTCTTTCTATGAATTGGTCTCAATTCCATTCACTTTTGCTGTGATTTTATTTATTTATTTATTTTGTGATATATTTGCTGTTACTTTGGTCTTTTTTTTTAGTTCCTCTAGTGGTGATTTTAGATTGTTAATTTGAGCTTTTGCTAGAAAACTCTAAAGACTCCTTCAAAAGACTCCTCCACTTGATAAATCACTTCAGTATAATTTCTGAGTACAAAATAAACATGCATAATTCAGTAACATTTCTATAAACTAACAACGTTTAAGTTGAGAACCAGATCAAAAACTGAATCCCATATATGATAGTCCCTCCCAAAAAGAAAATCCCTAAGAATACATTTAACCAGACATAAAATAGCTCTACAAGGAGAACTACAAAACACTGCTGAAAAAAATGTAGTTGACACAAACAAATGGAAAATCATTCCATACTCATGGATTGATAGAATACTATTAAAATGATCATACTGCTCAAAACAATCTACAGATTCAATAAATTTCGTATCAAATTATCAGTATCAGTTTTATAGAATTAAGAAAATTCTAACACTTACATGGAACCAAAAAAGATACCAAAACAGCCAAAGCAATTCCAAGCAAAAAGAACAAAGCCAAAGGTGTCACATTAATTGATTCCAAATCGTACCATGAGACTGTAGTACCCAACATAGCATGGTACAAAAATAGACCTATAGGTCACTGGAACAGAATAGAGAACACAGAGTTATAGCAATATACCTACAACCAATTGATTTTTCACAAAATTGGCAAACATATACAATGGGGAAAGGACACTGTATTTAATAAATAATGCTGGGAAAATTGGATAGCCATATCCAGAAGAATAAAACTGGACCATAAGCAAAAATTAAGATGGAATAAAGCCTTAAATGGATGACCTGAAATTATAAAAATCCTAGAAGAAAGCTTAGGAATATTTCCTCTGGATATTGGCCTGGGCAAATAATTTATGACTAAGACATCAAAAACAAAAGCAGCGAAACAAATATAGACAAATGAGATGAAATTAAACTAAAAGGTTCTTCATAGCACAATAAGAAACTAACAGAGTTAACAGGCAATCTACAGAATGAGAGAAAATATTTACAAACTATGCCTTTGACCAGAAACCAATATCCAGAATCTAAGAGAAACCCAAATAATTCAACAAGAAAAAAAATTCCATTAAAATGTGGGCAAATGACATAAACATACATTGCTTAAAAGAAGACATACAGGTGGCCTACAGACATAGTGAAAAATAGTGGGACTACTGAAAAATAGTGGGACTATGAAATTTATTATGACCTAGACTGCCTTCGAAGATTACTTGGAGACAGCAAGCACTGTAGCTTTTGGTGGCGAGGTTTGCAGTCACTCAAGTTTGGACTACTGGGATGGGGGATTCCCCTTTGGCAGGCATCTGCTGAGTATGGTGCAATTTTCTTTCTGCTCTAATAGCACAGCACTGAGTT
>PVKP010036269.1:0-22596 GCA_004027715.1 Plecturocebus donacophilus | reverse complement strand
TCATAAGAAACAGGAACAGAAAATAGCTTTTTAACACAAACACCTCTATCTTAGCAAAACAGAGAACAGACACAATGTCTTCTCAGACCACATAGGCATCACATCGTTGTCTAGTAAAGTTATTTTCATATATCCTTTGATTGCAGTTCCGGCTTTCCCATAGCTCGACTGCCTCCAACGGGAAACTGTGTCCGGGCTCAAGCTCACCGTATGGTGAGGTCCAATTCCGAGGGACCTCACTAGGGAACGAACCCCACACCTGCATTTATTAATTTATTTTTTTCTAGTCTTATTGAGGTGCAACTTCATAATTTTATTTATTTTCGTTTTAACTATTTAAAAATTGAGACTGGGCATGGTAGCTTATGCCTGTAATCCTAACACTTTGGGAGGCCAAGAATGGTGGATCACCTGAGGTCAGGAGTTTGAGACCAGCCTCACCAACATGGAGAAACCCTGTCTCTACTAAACATTCAAAATTAGCTGGGCATGGTGGCATGTGCCCATAATCTCACCTATTCTGGAGGCTGAGGCAGGAGAATCACTTGAACTCAGGAGGCAGAGGTTGCAGTGAGCCGAGATCATGCCATTGCACTTCAGCCTGGGCAACAAGAGTGAAACTCTGTCTCAAAAAAAAAAAAAAAAAAAATGAGGCCAGGCACAGTGGTTCACGTCTGTAAACCCAGAACTTTGGGAGGCTGAGGCAGGTGGATCATGAGGTCAGGAGTTCAAGACCAGCCTAGCCAACATAGTGAAACCCTGTTTCTACTAAAAATACAAAAATTGGACAGATGTAGCGGTGGGTGCCTATAGTCCCAGCTGCTTAAGAGGCTAAGGCAGGAGAATCACTTGAACCTGTGAGGTGGAGGTTGCAGTGAGTGGAGATTGTGACACTGCACTCCAGCCTGGGTGACAGAAGATTCCATCTCAAAAAAAAAATTGAGACAGGATCTCACTATGCTGCCCAGGCTGGCCTCATTTGGGCTCAAATGAGCCACCTTTCTCAGCCTCCCAAAGTGCTGTGAGCCACCATGCCTGCCTGTCCTATTTTAATTTTTAGAGTCTGGGTCTTGTTCTGTCACCCAGGCTGGAGTGCAGTGGAGCAATCATAGCTCACAGCAACCTTGAGCTCCTGGGCTCAAGCCATCCTCCCACCTCAGCTTCCCAAAGTGCTGAGATTACAGGGATGGGCCATCACCCCAGGCCCAGTTAGATAAGTTTTTTTTTTAGACAGAGTCTTGCTTTGTCGCAGGCGCCAGGCTGGAGTACAGTAGCATGATCTTGGCTCACTGCAACCTCCACCTCCCGGGTTCAAGCAATTCTCCTACCTCAGCCTCCCAAGTAGCTGGGACTACAGGTGTGCGCCACCATACCCAGCTAATTTTTGTATTTTTAGTAGAGATGGGGTTTCACCATGTTGGCCAGGATGGTCTCGATCTCTTGACCTTGTGATCCACCCGCCTCCCAAAGTGCTGGGATTACAGGCGTGGGCCACCATGCCCGGCCTAAATAAGCTTTAATGTATGTCTACACCCAAGACCACCATCACAGTCAACATAATGAGTATCACCTGATGCTCGTGTTCATCAAAGCCTCTGCTCTTTCTTCCCATGATCACAGCATGTCATTAGACACTCATTTTTTTGCCTTTGTGTTTATGATGTCTTCCCCATTAAACTGGGTGCCTGGTGAGGACAGGAACACATTTGGTTGGTTCTCCTCCATACTCGCAGTACCTGGTACAAATAGTGATTCGATGGAGAAATGGATGAAGGAATGAACAAACAAATGAATGAAGTCATTTCCAGATTGACAACTCCTCCAGGACAGGGTTCTTGTCCAGGTCATCTCAGTAGCTTCAGGTCCACCATCTAGTGGTCACTCACTAAAGACCAAAAGAGCTAGAACTGCCCGAGAGGGCCTTGAGAGACCCTTCAGGAGACCTCCAAGATAACACAAAAAGGGACAACCTTCCTCTCTGCCAGCAGCCACTGTGCACAAGTGAGAGGCAGTCCAGGCCTCCTAGGAAACCAGATCATTTCCAGAACACCTGCTATACACCAGGTGGTGTTTTGGGCTAAAGGGTATCCCCGCAAGGGAGCCTCGTCCCCTTCATTCTCCGCTGGTATCAACCACAGCTTCTAGCAGAGGGAAGGGAAGCCAGGCTTTGTTTCTTTCAAGAGTGACTCAGCTCTGCAGAACAGTGAGAATCTGACCTACAACTAGCTGGGTGTGCCTGTGTTAGTTCCAGCTATTTGGGAGGCTGCAGTGAGCTGTGGTTGTACCATTGCACTCCAGCCTGGGCAGCAAAGCAAGATCCCATCTCAAAAACAATCTGACCTCCAATGCCAGGCAGGCCCTGCTGTCCAGGAGTCTGGCCATCTCCCTCAGCAGCATGGGTCACAAACTGGGCCCCGAGAGGCCACGGGATGGGGCCCACTCTTGTCACAAGGCAGAATCCAGACCTCAGTCCAGAGCTAACTAGAGCTGTCTGCCAACCAGATATGGCCCCATGGACCCCCCACCCCAACTCGACTGTGATCCCAGGTTTCCCTCTCTGGGTGAAGAGGCAGGAGTCATGGCCTTTCCTCAGCCTATGAACTGTGGCCCAGGCCGACTCTCATGAAGGCGGACAGCCACTACTCCAGTACAGTGAGCAGGACAAAGGTGTGGCAGCTAAGAACACCCACTACACCCCACTAAACCCCCTGCCCAGAGTGACCCTGAGGGATCTCCACTTTTAGGAAACACAGGTGCCAACCACTGCTTCCTCAAACAGCCCCCTCCCTACCTCCTCTTGAAGCATCTAGACCCTCTGGATGAACCCAGAGCAACTGGGGTACCTAGGGACAGGTGGCAGGGCCAGGCCAGGAACTCCCCAATGAGCAGAGGCCTGAATCTTGAACTTCCCCCACACTCTAAGGCTGCTCAATGTCAAGGTGAGAGGACCTCAGCCCACCTCCATTCTGGGTAAGGACAGGTTGGCCCCCACTGCCCCACCCTTCCCCTGGGTTCACCTTCTGCTGCCCACACCCCAGCCACGCCACAAAGTCACGCTTGGCCTCATTTTTAAGGTGTGCACTTTATTCAACTGGTCTCAAGTCAGTGTACAGGTAAGCCCTGGCTGCCTCCACCCACGCCCAGGGAGACCAAAAGCCTTCATACATCTCAAGGTGAGGGACAAAAAAGGGGCAGCCACAGAGGCCAAAATCTTTCAAAATAAAACAAAATAAAAAAAGTATTAAGGCGAAATTTTAAAAATTTTTTCAGTACATAATTTACAACAAAAGCAATGCTGTTACCTCCCCTCTGTGGACTCAGGAGAGGACTGGGCCATTCTCCTTAAGAGAGAAGTGGGGTGGCTTTTGGGAGGGCAAGGGACTTCCTGTAACAATGCATCTCACGATATTTGGAATGACTTAAAAAAAACAATGTACACAATCAAGTCCTCGGCCACATTGTAGAACTTTGGGGGATGCTCGCTCCAACCGACTGCTGTCACCTTCACCGTTCCAGTTTTTAAATCCTGAGTCAAGCCAAAAAAAAAACCAAAACAAAACAAAAAAACAAATAAAGCCATGCCAATCTCATCTTGTTTTCTGCGCAAGTTAGGTTTTGTCAAGAAAGGGTGTAACGCAACTAAGTCACAGTCCGCCTAGAAGCATTTGCGGTGGACGATGGAGGGGCCAGACTCGTCGTACTCCTGCTTGCTGATCCACATCTGCTGGAAGGTGGACAGCGAGGCCAGGATGGAGCCACCGATCCACACGGAGTACTTGCGCTCGGGAGGAGCAATGATCTGAGGAGTGAAGGGAACAGGCAGTGAGAACCCTGGATGTGACAGCTCCCCACAAACCACAGGGCCCCATGGTTCCCTGCCCAGGTCAGCTCAGGCTGGAAGGACACCCACCTTGATCTTCATCGTGCTGGGTGCCAGGGCGGTGATCTCCTTCTGCATCCTGTCAGCAATGCCAGGGTACATGGTGGTACCGCCAGACAGCACTGTGTTGGCATACAGGTCTTTGCGGATGTCCACGTCACATTTCATGATGGAATTAAAGGTAGTTTCGTGGATGCCACAAGATTCCATGCCTGAGGGGGAGATGAGGGCCAGACTTAAGCTTCCACAGCACAGCCCCAGGGGACCCTCATGTCAGGCAGGGCTAGGCAGTGGTCTCCACTTACCCAGGAAAGAAGGCTGGAAGAGCGCCTCAGGGCAGCGGAACCGCTCATTGCCAATGGTGATGACCTGACCATCGGGCAGCTCATAGCTCTTCTCCAGGGAGGAGCTGGAGGCCGCCGTGGCCATCTCCTGCTCGAAGTCCAGAGCGACGTAGCACAGCTTCTCCTTGATGTCACGCACAATTTCCCGCTCAGCCGTAGTGGTGAAGCTGTAGCCACGCTCGGTGAGGATCTTCATGAGGTAGTCAGTCAGGTCCCGGCCAGCCAGGTCCAGACGCAGGATGGCGTGGGGGAGGGCATATCCCTCATAGATGGGCACAGTGTGGGTGACCCCGTCACCGGAGTCCATCACGATGCCAGTGGTACGGCCAGAGGCGTACAAGGAAAGCACGGCCTGGATGGCCACATACATGGCTGGGGTGTTGAAGGTCTCAAACATGATCTGTAGGGAGAGATGCACCGTGTCACACTGGAGAAGTCACTAGGGACAGCCAGAGCAGACGAGGGACATGCAGAAGTGCAAGAACACTGCTAGTTGTGCTGGGGTCTTGGGATGGGGATTCTGTTCAGACCTACTGTGCGCCTACTGTATGCACACTCCAAGACCGCTTTACACCAGCCTCATGGGCTTGTCACACGAGCCAGTGTTAGTACCTACACCCACAGCACTGTCTGTTTTAGACACCTAGTCAGAGGCGCAAACGAAAAAGAGCTCATCTGGGAAAAAAAGCAAATAGAACCTGCAGAGTTCCAAAGGAGACTCAGGTCAGAGAAGAGAGTCCTATGGAGAACGGCAGAAGAGAGAATCAGTGAGAAAGGGCGCAGCTCCGGGAGGCCAGGAAGGAGGGAGGTGGCCACCAGGGGAGGCGGCAGGTCACTCACCTGGGTCATCTTCTCGCGGTTGGCCTTGGGATTTAGGGGGGCCTCAGTAAGCAACACAGGGTGCTCCTCAGGAGCCACACGCAGCTCGTTGTAGAAAGTGTGGTGCCAGATCTTCTCCATGTCGTCCCAGTTGGTGACAATGCCGTGCTCGATGGGGTACTTCAGGGTCAGGATGCCTCTCTTGCTCTGGGCCTCGTCACCCACGTAGGAGTCCTTCTGACCCATGCCCACCATCACGCCCTGCAAAGAACAGGGTGCTTTGAACACGGGCGCGGCCCCCACCCCGGAAGCCGGGATACCTCCGTGCAGAGAAGTGCCCTCGCCTACCGCCCGCTCCTAGGGTGGCCCCACCCACTCAACTCCCTTACCTGGTGCCTGGGGCGCCCCACGATGGAGGGGAAGACGGCCCGGGGAGCATCGTCGCCCGCGAAGCCGGCCTTGCACATGCCGGAGCCGTTGTCGACAACGAGTGCAGCGATATCATCATCCATGGTGAGCTGCGGGCAGAGCAGGGCGCGCTGTGAGCCGGGGTCGCCCCCGCCCTACCCACTTCCGGTGCGTCTCGGCCTTGGGCCGCCAGGGGGCGCCCGCGCGCGCCCAGATTGGGGACAAAGGAAGACGGGCCGGCTGCGTTATTACCATAAAAGGCAAACACTGGTCGGAGGCGGCCCCGCGACGCGCGGCAGGAAGCCAGGCCCCCGCCCCCTCCCCATCGGGCGCCGGCCCCGCCTCCGCCCGGTTCAAAAAACGCCGGTTCGGCGCGCACAGCGGCCACACCCTCAGGCGGCCGGCGGCGCAGGCAGGAAGTGCGCGCCTGCGCCCCGGCGACCCCACCCCTTCCGGCCTGGCCCGCCTGCCACCCAGCTCGGGCTGCGGCGCCCCGGGCTCCAACGCGCAGGCGCAATGGCATCCCAGCCCCCACTGGGCCTGGCGGAGGCCCAGCCGCGCCCACCCTCCAGTCACCCAAGCAAGAAACCGGCTCGGACAAAGACCCCGCCAAGCTGCCCCAGTCCCGAGAGCTGCACCCACCGGAGTTTGCCTCCGGAGGGCTGCCCCGTACCCCCGAACTGGAGCGGGGCGCCCCCCATCTCCGGAGGCCCGGGGACTTCTCCCGCGCCCCCTACAGCGGTCAGGTTTTCCCATACGCTGCACCCCCAGCTGTGCCCCAAGCCGCTTTACACGAGCGACGAGGACGCGGCCTTAAGGCGGCTGGGCCGGGAGCCCCTTGCTGGGGTCGGCGGGCCGGGCTTACCTGGCGGCGGGTGTGGACGGGCGACGGAACGGCGAGGGCGAGGCTCTGTGCTCGCGGGGCGGACGCGGTCTCGGCGGTGGCTGCGCGTCGCGCCGCCGGGTTTTATAGGGCGCAGCTGCGGCCGCTCGAGCCATAAAAGGCAACTTTCGGAACGGCGCGCGCTGATTGGCCCCGCGCCGCTCACTCACCGGCCTCGCCGCACAGTGCAGCATTTTTTTACCCCCTCTCCCCTCCTTTTGCTTAAAAAAAAAAAAAAAAAAAAAAAAAAAAAGAACGAGAGCGAGATTGAGGAAGAGGAGGAGGGAGAGTTTTGGCGTTGGCCGCCCTGGGGTGCTGGGCCCGGGGTATGCGGGCGCGCGCCGTGGCCACCGCGCCCCACGTTGTGCAGTGCCTGGTTCGGCCCCGCGTGGCCAGGCCTGCCCCCAGCCTGCCCGTCTCTCGGGGCCCCCCCACCCACCGCGGGACACCCTAGGTGTGGACATCACTTGGGCAATGAGCGCCCAGGTGGGGTGGGCCAGGGTCTGCACGGGTACCAGGGCGCTGGGTGTTGTGCTTTCTTGCAGAAGGAGCCCTGGGCACGGAGTGGCCAGGCAGTCACTCCCCCTTGCCGACTTCAGAGCAGCTGCCCTGTAAGCAGAGGCCGGAACCTCTGGCTGTGGGGCTCAGCTGGCTAAGTGGGCTGGGTGGGTCACTAGGGATAGCCCTGAGCTTGAGAGTTAGCGTGTAGTGTTGGAGGAGTCAGGAAGCTTGTGGCCGCTTAGAAGTCTCAGGACCACACTTGGGACAGGGCAGGCGCCAGCGGTCCAGTGGCTGGAGGTGGCCTGTGATGAAGGCTGCAAACCCCCCCAGCCGCAGCCCTGGGAAGGTGGGCTCTACAGGGCAGGGAAACTTTTCCCCTGGAGCTGCCTGCTTCTGAGGGCAACACGCTCACACCCAGCCAAGACCAGGCCTGGGGCGTTAGTGGATGACCCTGCAGGCAGCTGCAGGCACTGTGGGATGGGGGCTGGGTCTAGACATCCTGGGTCTGGGACCACCGTCCATTGTAGGTCTGCGGTGCATAGCCACAGCTGAACTGCCCTCTTTGACCATCTGGAGGCTGCGTGGGGACTCTGGGGACCAAGACTCCATGTGCCAGAGAGGATTGGGGGCGGGGCGGGGCCAGGATCTCAAAGCCAGCCTGGGGAGACCCTCTCCTTGTCACCCCTTCTTGCCTTGGGTCTATCCACTGAATAGAACACAAGACTGGGGTGGCCAGGGTCGTTCTGCTCTGGGAATCAGAGACCATACCCAGGTGGGGGCCATGCAGTGATCAGTGGCGTGGGACCACAGAAGGGCATTTGGCTCAGCCTAGAGGAACTTGCCCCCCTCCTCCTCCCCTTCCTTGGAGCAGGTGACAAGAAGATGAATTTTCACACAAAAATAGTAAGGGTGGTGAGGTGGGGACACCTCAGGCCTGCGGGGGGCTTTGCAGCACGTAGTAGGTGTTCATTGAGTGTGTGTCACAACCGACAAAGATGAGTCCATATAAGGACTTGGAACCTATGGCCAGGAAGGAGGCGGCTTGTTCCAGTTCACAGTGTGAGGTTGTGCTCAGCCTGTGGGACTGCTCCTCCCTTCAGGGTTGCAGAGGCCACAGCCTGGTGGGAAAGATGAACACCACCCAGCACACAGCTGCAGACACAGGTTCACAGTCCAGAAGACTTGCTGAATCTCCTCCATCACCACCCCATGCAAGGGCAAACTTTCCCAGTCTGTCTACTCCCTGCCTCTTGGGGACGGGACTGTCCTGTCCCCGGCCTTGTATCTTTCAGCTGCAGGCGTCTTGCCAGCTGCTTCAGGACCTGCCAACCCTCCAATTCACTGGGCTGGCGTTGTGGGGCGGTCGTGGGGGCCTTCTTGCTGCCTGTTGATGAGGGCCAGTTCTGGGGTTTGTCGAATGAGGTGGGTGGGGTGCTGGGGGTTGGTGGGATGTGACTGGAGCTGCAGAGCAAGGATGGGAGGGTGTCGGGTGGGGTGCAGAGCAGACCTGATCCCCAGGCAGGACCTGTGTTGCCACTGGCCTCAGCTGGCCAAGAGGAGCTCCAGCCCCACCCGGCCCCAGGCTGCAGCATTCCCGGCCCGTCCTCCTGGCTTGTGGTTCCCTCTGTCTGCAGCGGCCACTTCCTGGTGCTCTCCTATGCACCCCTCAAATCCCATCCCAGAGAGCCCCTCTTTGGGGAAGGCTCTTAACCTCTGCAGCCACACCTTCCTGCCTACTTCAGATCAAGGCTTGTGGCTGACATTTGGGCCTCTCCCACTAGGCTACGAGCCCTCCCTGGGTCTCCATCACCCCCACTCCTTCCCACCACACCCACCCCAGGGCTCCGCGCTGCTGAATGAGTGACTGCCTGGCTGTCCTCAGATGGCAGGTTGGAGGTGGCTGAGCAGCCTGGGGTGAGGGGCAGGGAGGAGCTGAAGAGAGAAAGCGGACCAGGAAAAGAGGAAGTAGAGCTGGCTGGCCCGGGGCGGGCCAAGCAAGGGAGAAGTGAACAGGTTGTCTTCTGCACTTGGGAACTTTGCCCTGGCAGGGAGTTTTCGGAGCTGTCACTTGGGCATGCACACAGTCCCCAGAGAACCCTTGGTTGAACTCAGCCAAGGGGACTCCACTTGCCTGACTGGGGCTTTTGCTTTTTCCCTTTCAAGACTTTGCTTTGGTGATGCCCCCCAGCCTGCAAGGCCTCCAGGCAACTGACGCAGCCCAGACCCAGGGACCACTCCTTGTCCCTCCAGCAAAACAACCACCCAACCACCTTGCCCTGGGTACCGAAGCCGCTTCCCTACCCTGCCTGAAAGGAATCCAACCTCCATTTTTTTTTTTTTTTTTTGATATAAGGTCTTGCTTTGTTGCCCAGGCTGGAGTGTGATCACAGCTCACTGCAGCCTCAACCTCCTGGGCTCAAAGCCCTCATAAGTAGCTGGGACTATAGACATACACCTCCATGTCTGGCTAATTTTTAAATGATTTGTAGAGGCAGAGTCTCACCGTGTTACCCAGGCTGGTCTCCAGCTCTGGGGGGCTGAAGCTATCCTCCCACCTCAGCCTCCCAGTCCTGGGATTACAGGCATGAGCCACTGTGCCTGTCCTCAAGCTGCATTTTTAAGAGGAAGGAACTGAGGCAGAGAGAGCTTCCCTTCTAGACTTGAGTCAGCTTCAGGGGGACAGGGACCCTAAACACAGTAGGTGCTTAGTGAGAGGAGAATGAATGAATGGGTGCAGCATTCCAGAAGACACACCCCCATTCACAGGCTAGAAAACTGAGGCTGGACTGGTGAAGTGCTCAAGGCTAGAAATGCAGTGGGAAGGACTCTAGGCTCAGGGCTCCCTGAGGCGGCAGCCCAGCCTCCTGCCTCACACTGCCCCTCCCTGGTAAAGTGTCCCCTGGAATGTCCCCAGGGCCTGAGTCCAAAGGCTGTTTGAAAGTCTGAATTCCTGGGCACCACCTCCCTCTTAAGCATTTATCACCGGAGGCCCAGAGAGGACACCAGCAGCCCTAGGTCACGCAGGCTGGGTGTGATCTTGGGGTCTTTCCGGCTCGGGTGTGATGACTGGTGCCTATCACAGCATTTTGGGAGGCCAAGGAGGAAGGATCCTTTGAGCCCAGAAGTTGGAGACCAACTTGGGCAGCAGAGGGAGATCCCATCTCTACAAAATTAGCTGGGCATTGTGGCCAAGTGCCTGTACTCCCAGCTAATCGGGAGGCTGACATGGGAAGATGCTTGAACATTGAAGGTCAAGCCTATAGTGATCTATGATCGAGCCACTGCATTCTAGTTTGGGTGACAGAGAAAGACACTGTCTCAAAAAATTGGGTGCTCCAGGCCAGGCATGGTGGCTCACGCCTGTAATCCCTGCACTTTGGGAGTCCAAGGTGGGTGGATCACTGAGATCAGGATGATGAAACCCCATCTCTACTAAAAATACAAAAAATTAGCTGGGCGTGGTAGCACTTGCCTGTAATCCCAGCTACTCAGGAGACTGAGGCAGGAGAATCTCTTGAACCTAGGAGGCAGAGGTTGCAGTGAGCCGAGATTGCACCACTGCACTCCAGCCTGGGCAACAAGAGCAAAACTCTGTCTCAAAAAATAAAAATTAAAAAAAAAAATTGGGTGCTCCTGGTTTTATTCATTTAAAAATAAAATAGGCAGGCACAGTGGCTCACACCTATAATCCCAGCATTTTAGGAGGCTGAGGCAGGAGGATCTCTTGAGTCCAGGAGTTCAAGACCAGCCTGAGCAGCATAGTGAGACCCTGTTTCTACAAAAAATAACACAAAATTAGCTGGACGTGGTGGTATGTGCCTGTAGTCCCAGCTACTGGTGAGGCTGAGGTGGGAAAATTGCCAGAGCCCCAGAGGTAGAGGCAGTGAACCAAGATCATGCCACTGCAATCCATTCTGGGTGACAGAGACCCTGTCTCAAAAAAAAAGAGAGAGAGAAAGAAGAAAGAAAGAAAAAGAAAGATTTAAAAAACTGGTGCTCCAGGTTTATTTAATTTATTTTTAGAGATAGGATCTCTAAAAATTTGAGAGACAGGGTTCAGCTCTGCGACCCATGCTGGAGTGCAGTGGCGTGATCACAGCTAACTGCAGCCTTGACCTCCTGGGTTCAAGCAATCCTTCTGTTTCAGCCTCCTGAGTAGCTGGGACTGCAGGGAAGCCATCACATCCAGCTAACTTTTTTATTTTTATCTTTTGTAGACTCCTTATGTTGCCCAGGCTGGTCTCAAACTGCTGAGCTGAAGTGATCCTCCCGCCTCAGCCTCCCAAAGTGCTGGGATTAGAGGTGTGAGCCACCATTCCTGGCCTCAGCTTTTTTTTTTTTCAGATGGAGTCTCGCTCTGTCACCCAAGCTGGGGTGCAGTGGCAAAATCTCGGCTCACTGCAACCTTCTGTTCCTGGGTATAAGTGATTCTCCTGCCTCAGCCTCCTGAGTAGCTGGTATTACAGGCACATGCCACCACGGCCAGCTAATTTTTGTATTTTTAGTAGACACAGGGCTTCACCATGTTGTTCAGGGTGGTCTCGAACTCTTGACCTCATTATCTGTCCACCTCGGCCTCACAAAGTGCTGGGATTACAGGCATGAGCCACCGAATCCAGCAGAGGATGTTTCTTAAAAAGCAGTCAGGAATGCATTGGAGCCAAATCATTTTCTGAGTGCAAAAAAAAAAAAAAAGCAGTCAGGAGGGTTCCTCAGAGGAGGTGACCAGCAGAGCCTTGGTCCCCACCTACACCTGGCCTCCCAGATCTAGCCTGGGGTGGTCATCCGGCTGCCTCCAGTAGCTCCGCCCTGGGCCTCCCCAGCTCCTTGCCAGAGGCCACCAGGCTAAGGGGGAATCCCTGCCCCAGAGGAAGTGAGAATTTCTAACACTTCTTGGGAGAGTTTTTAAAAATCCTTAAAAACTATCCTCTGTCTCCTGCCCCCAGGGTCCCCAGAGAAACCTTTCCAGCCCTCCAAGGGAGTTCCCAGACTTGGTTATTTGATTGAATTACTTAGAAAAAGAAAATGCAGTTCCCTGGGTTTCTCCCTAAATACACACACATGTGCACACATACGCATACCCCTTTTTGCTTTCTCTGGACCCATTTGCTATAGGGCCAGCTATCCCTCTTCTCCAGATGAGAAACAGAAACCACACATACTGAGAGGAAGTGGACCCTTTGGGGCCTGAAGGCCTCATCGGTGGGGGTGGGGGGCGCTGGAGAGGGAGGCTGAGGGCATCCCCATCCTCCCTGGGGCTCACAATCACTCTTCTAGAGGACAAGGTAGCCCTCAGGACTGGGGGTCCTTCTGATTGCCCAGACAGGGGACTCAGAAGCTGAGTGACAAGTTGGGCCAGGAAAGATGGGGCTCAGTAGCAAGTTCAAGGTCAGGTCAATTGGGGTTCCCGAGGCCTGGACTCTGGCACCCTCTTGGGGTGTTGCGTGAGCCAAGGGTGAGTCCTTCCCATGCTAAGCACTACCCCAGACAGCGGCTTCCCCAGACAGCGGCTTCTCTGTCCTGGGCCTCTCTCCCTGGGCTGTGAAAAGGGGCAGGGGGGTATCCAGCTCCCCAGGTAGCCCCTGAGAGCAGCCAGTGACTCGGGGTCTGCAGTCCAGGCCCAGGGTCAGTGCAAGGAGCTCACCTACTTCCTGGCTGGGTGGACTTCTCTCTGACACTCTCCTGCCTGGCCTGGGACCTGAGAATGCCCCTTGGAGCCGGGTACCATGACTCACACCTGGAAGGCCAAGGTGGATGGATCACCTGAGATCAGGAGTTCAAGACCATCTTGGGCAACATGGAGAAACCCTGTCTCTACTAAAAGTACAAAAAATTAGCTGGGTGTGGTGGTGGGGCCCTGTAATCCCAGCTACTCGGGAGGCTGAGGCAGGAGAATCGCCTGAACCTGGGAGGTGGAGGTTGCAGAGAGCCAAGATCACACTGTTGCACTCCAGCCTGGGCAACAGAGCAAGACTCTGTCACACACATACACATACACACACAAAGTCTTGCACACACACACACACACACACACACACACTTTTAAAAAATTTTATTAATTTATTTTTTTGAGATGGAGTCTTTCTATTGGACAAAGCGGCTCATGCATGTAATCTCAGCACTCTGGGAGGCTGTCAGGCGGATCACAAGGCCAGGAGTTCAAGACCAACCTGGCCAAGATGGTTAAACCCCGTCTCTACTAAAAATACAAAAAAATTAACTGGGCGTGGTAGCAGGTGCCTATAGTCCCAGCTACGCGGGAGGCTGAGGCAGGAGAACTGCTTGAACCAGGACCCAGGAGGCAGAGGCTACAGTGAGTCGAGATCGCGCCACTGCACTCCAGCCTGGGCAACAGAGCGAGACGCCATCTCAAAATAAATAAATAAATAAAAAACATAAAGCCCTTGGAGGTGGGGCAGGGCAGTAGGGACAGTGAGGCCCCTTGAAAGGCTGGAGAAGGGGAGGAAGGAAGGCGCTGGGCTGCGCAGGCGGTCAGGGCAGCTGCTGACCCGGGAGGCCACGGGCTTACCTGCCTGGGGGCTCAACCTGTCCTCCTGACCACCCCCAGTCCAGAGAGGGGAAGGGAGGACTGAGGCCCCAAGGGCCTACTGTGTGCTGGGCGCATGTCAGGGAGGTGCCCACGTCACCTCATCGAAAGCTCCCCACGCCCCTTTTGGCCAAGTGGGAATCTCCTGTTTCTCAGATAAGTAAACTGAAGCCAGGGAAAGTGAGAGACTTGGGCCTGTAGGTAACAACACGGTTTGGCTGTTACCAGAATGTTCTGGAACCTGAGGGTCCAGGGCCTGGCCCAGGCCACTGTCCATGGCAAGCTTCCAAGGGTCCACTGGGTCCTTCAGCCTCTATGTGGTTGCTATTCTCAGCCCCATGTTCCAGATGGGTAAACTGAGGCTTGGAGTGGCCAGTGGGAAGAGAGAGAGCCACGCTCCATGGTTGCAGCTGGCCACACTGCCCTGCCGTGGGGCGCACACAGAGCTCCACTTGGGTGTTCCTGAGCTGGCGTGGGCTCTGACAGCCCTGGGGCCCTCCTGCCTAAGGGGAAACCCGATCACAGCCACCGTGCAGCGTCACCAGGCCCTCCTCAGCCAGAAATCTCTGCCACCGCTGGGCTGGCCAGGAACCTGAGCCGACCTGCGGGGGATGGGCTCAGCTGTCTGGGCTTCCTGAGGTGTCTTCCATGCCCCGCCCTGTGCCAGGTTCTGGGGACAGGAGGGGACCTCCGTGGCATGCACTGTCCACTGGGGACAGGGGCACAGAGCTGTCCAGCTCTGATCCCATGAGACTGGTTCTGTGCAAGCCCAGAGAAAGCCCAAAAGCCAGCCTGAGGGTGGGGAGAGTCCCAGAGGACTCCCAGTCTTGAATTTTGGTGGCTCGGGCAAGCAGGGTTTTCCCTGGGGACACTGGCTACTGCTGGGACAGGGCACGAGCCCCGCTGCTCCATTTCCCAGGTCTCTAGGGGGTAATTTTTGCTAATTAAGTCACCTTGCCAGAAACGGTGGCTCATGCCCGTAATCCTAGCACTTTGGAAGGCTGAGGTGGGCAGATCACTTGAGGCCAGGAGTTCAAGACCAGCCTGGGCAATGTGGCAAAAATCCCATCTCTACTAAAAATACAAAAATTAGCCAGGCATCGTGGCACGCACCTATAGTTCCAGCTACTCAGGAGGCTGAGGCATGAGAATTGCTTGAACTGGGGAGGCAGAGGTTGCAGTGAGCAGAGATCGCACCACTGCACTCCAGCCTGAGCAACAGTAGAGACACTGTCTCAAAATAATAATAATTATTATAATAGAGTCACTCGGGCTCTCCAATAGCCAGGGGCCACCAAGGCCAGATGACCAATGCCCAATCTTAGGACCTCCATACCTTTGTCCCTGGGCCCACCTGGGCTGCCCAGACATGTAGCATTGAGGGTGACAGAGGGGGAAGGCACACAGATGCCCCTGAGGCTGTGACAGGGACATGTAAGGCTGGAGGGCTGGTCCAGGCCCAGGTAGGACTTAGCAGTGAGCCGACTGTGCACAGGCCAGGGTGCCAGGCGTTGGGCCCTCTTAGCGCAGCAAAGCCAGAGTGAAAGGTGTCCCAGATTCGGTGGGGCTCTCCAGAAATGAGGGTAGCATCCTTCCCGAGATGCAAGAACCCCAGAATAGTCTTTTGAGAACCCTGATCTTGGGCCGGGCACAGTGGCTCACACCTATAATCCCAGCACTTTGAGAGGCCGAGGCAGGTGGATCACGAGGTCAAGAAATCGAGACCATCCTGGTCAACATGGTGAAACCCCGTCTCTACTAAATATACAAAAATCATCTGGACATGGTGGCACACACCTGTAGTCACAGCTACTCGGGAGGCTGAGGCAAGAGAATTGCTTGAACCCAGGAGGTGGAGGTTGCGGTGAGCCGAGATAGCGCCATTGCACTCCAGCCTGGGTAACAAGAGTGAAACTCCGTCTCAAAAAACAAAAAGGGAACCCTGATCTTTCCCTCTCCGAGTCACTTTCAGGCTTTGTATTAAGTAGGGTTCAGCTGTGCCACTCACACACTGGATGTCCTTGAAACTGACTCTGCGAATCCAAACAAGCCTCAGCAAGGTCCAGCGTGGTTCAGGTACAGTGGCTCATGCCCGTAATCCCAATGCTTTGGGACACTGGGTTGGGAGGTTCACTTGAGGCCAGGAATTTGAGACCAGCATAGGCAACACAGTGAGACCCCCATCTCTACAAAAAAATTTTTTTTAATTAGGCCAGGTGCAGTGGCTCATGCCTATAATCCTAGCACTTTGGGAGGCCGAGGCAGGTGTATCACAAGGTCAGAAGTTCGAGGCAGGTGTATCACAAGGTCAGACTGACCAACATGGTGAAACCCTGTCTCTACTAAAAAAAAAAATACAAACACAGACAAAAAATTAGCCTAGTATGGTGGCACATGCCTGTAATCCCAGCTACTAGGGAGGCTAAGGCAGGAGACTCACCTGAACCTGGGAGGCGGAGGTTGAGCTGAGATCACACCATTGCAATCCAGCCTGGGCAACAAGAGCGAAACTCTGTCTCAAAAATAAATTTAAAATTAGCTGTGTGTGATGACGCGTGCCTATGACCCCAGGTACTTGGGAGGCTGAGGTGGGAGGATCGCTTGAGGCCAGGAGTTTGAGACTAGCCTGGGAAACATAGCAAGACCTCTGTGTCTACAAAACAGAAAAAGACAGGCCTGGCGCGGTGACTCACGCCTGTAATCCCAGCACTTTGGGAGGCCAAGGCGGGTAGATCATGAAGTCGGAGCTCGAGACCAGCCTGACCAACATGGTAAAACCCCGTTTCTACTAAAAATACAAAAATTAGCCGGGTGCAGTGGCTCACACCTGTAATCCCAGCTATTCAGGAGGCTGAGGCGGGAGAATCCCTTGAACCTGGGAGGCAGAGGCTGCAGTGAGCCGAGATCATGCCACTGCACTCCAGTCTGGGTGACAGAGTAAGACTCCATCTCAAAAACAAAAAAAGAAGAAAAAGGAAAGACAAAAAAAAAAATGACCCTGTGTGAATGACACTGGCTGGGCAGGGGGGACTTCCAGGCCTTTCAGGGGCTTGTCACAGACCCTCTAGAAGCTGGCCACAAAATGAGGAAACCAGACCAGGCTTGGTGGCTCATACCTGTAATCCCAGCACTTTGGGAAGCTGAGGCGAATGGATCACTTGAGGTCACGAGCTCGAGACCAGCCTGGCCAACATGGTGAAACCCCATCTCTACTGAAAATACAAAAATTAGCTGGGCGTGGTGGCTCATGCCTGTAGTCCCAGCTACTTGGAAGGCTGAGGCAAGAGAATCACGTGAACCTAGGAGGCAGAGGTTGCAGTGAGCTGAGATCGCGCCACTGCACTCCATCCAGCCTGGGCAACACAGTGAGACTGTCTCAAATTTTTAAAAAAGGGGAAACCAGTTGGTTTAAAGTTTAAGAAAAAAAAAAAAATTAAAAGATTTAAAAAAAAGGGGGGGGAACCAGAATCAGAGATGAGTGAAGACCTAGCCAAACTCACATAGCACATGGTGATGAGCCAGAGCCCAGGTCTGGGGGACTGGGGGGCTGGAGGGCGGGGGCGAGCTGCAGCTTGCATGCCACTGGGATGGTGAGGATAATTTGAGTCTTCTTTTTATTTTATTATTATTACTATTATTTTTTTTTTTTTAGAGACAGAGTTTCACCATGTTGATCAGGCTGCTCTCGAACTCCTGACCTCAGGTGATCCGCCTGCCTCAGCCTCCCAAAGTGCTGGGATTACAGGCGTGAGCCACCCCCTTTATTTTATTTGAGATGGATTCTCACTCTGTTGTCCAGGCTGGAGTGCAGTGGCGCCATCTCCGCTCACTACAAACTCCATCTCCTGGGTTCACGAAATTCTCCTGTCTCAGCCTCCTGAGTAGCTGAGACTACAGGTGTCCACTACCACGCTCAGCTAATTTTTGTATTTTTAGCAGAGAAGGGGTTTCACCATGTTGGCGAGGCTGCTTTTGAACTCTTGACCTCAAGTGATCTGCCCACTTCGGCCTCCCAACGCGCTGGAATTACAGGTGTGAGCCACTGTGCCCAGTCACAATTTGATTCTTCTGCTGGGCCAGGCTGGTCCATCCAAGGTGGGTGCAGGACCCTGAAGCTGGGTGTGGTGGTGCATGTCTGTGGTCCCAGCTACTCAGGAGGCTGAGGTGGGAGGATGGCTTGAGCCCAGGAGGTCAAGGCTGCAATGAGCTATGATTGTGCCACTCACTCCAGCCTGGGCAACAGAGGGAGACCCCATATTAACTAACCGAATGAATGAATGAATGAATGCAACCTGAGCTGCATTCCTTGCCCTGCCAACCTGCCCAGACCCATCCCTCATCCCTCCCTGAGTCTGAGGACCCTGCAAGTCCCACACAGGTCCAGACTCTGTCCTGCTTCTACAAATATGCACCTTCCATTCCATTCCCTGCCACCCTGCTCCGGGTCACCATGGATGCTGGATGCCTGCCGCCATCTCTTTGGAGAAGCCCTCTGTCACCTCAGCCCCTGAGGTCAGGTATTCAACCAGCAAATCCTCCGTGCCACTGCTGGCCTCCCCAGAGCTCTCGGCTGGGTGCAGGGGACTCAGTGGAAAGCTGGCCCCACCCAGCTCCTTCCTCACAGACCTTTCAGAGGCTGTGGGTCTTCTTGGTCCCCTCCAAGCTCCCAAGGCCCCTGCTGCACCCACCCTGCAGACTGGGGCTCCCTGAGGCTGGGCTCTGGCATGGCCATCATGGTTCCAGCCCACAGCAGGCACCGTGACTATAGTAGTTGTGCAGGAGAAGTCATGAGGGACCAGACCTGTCATCTCCCCTGCTGAGGACACAGCCTGGCCAGCATGCCTTGGCGGCCTGGGGCCAGGGACTGAGCCTCTTGGCCCAGTTCCTTACCCACCTCGAAGATCTATAGGGAGGGATAAAGAGATCAAGTCCAAGGCTAGGTGAGGTGGCTCAGGCCTGTAATCCCAGCACTTTGGGAGGCAGAGGTGGGCAGATCACGAGGTCAGAAGTTCGAGACCCGCCTGGACGACGCGGTGAAACCCCATCTTTACTAAAAACACAAAAATTAGCTGGGCCTGGTGGTGGGCGCCTGTAATCCCAGCTGAGGCAGAACTGCTTGAACCTGGGAGGCGGAGGTTGCAGTGAGCGGAGATTGAGCCACTGCACTCCAGCCTGGGTGACAGAACGAGACTCCATCTCAAAAATAAATAAATACATATAAGATAAGAGATCAAGTCCAGTGCAGCCACACGAGGCAACATTGGACCAGGCGCACCACGTTTCTGTGACATGAAGGCAGTGTTGCAGACATGAAGACTGTCACAGAGTTGCTGGCAGCAGGGGGTGGGGAGACCGGCTAGAGGAGAGGAGGGGCCTCCGTTGAGGGTTCCAACAGGGGACAGAGGGGTGGTGCCACCTCTTGGGTGGTTCGTGCCCTCCATCCTGGGCCCTCCATCCTGGGCCCTCTCGGGGAGGTGAAGGAGGGAACATTAAGGGACAAGACTCTCCTGTTCGAAATTTCCCTCCAGAGCCAGGGTTTCTCTGAGTCCAAGGAACAGATGTCACAACCCAGGAAATCCACTAATGGCATCTGCTCTGGGGGACCAGCCTTTAGGGCTGATCACTGAGGTCTGCACCCTCCATGGCTGCTGTGCCCATCCCTGGGCACCCCAAAGGGGAAGGAAACCTCCTGAATGTCCACTGGGAGGGGACTCATCCCAGACAGAGCCCCATGAGAGCTCCTGGCACTCTGGATATTCAAAGTGTGGGGCCCAGCAAGGGAGAGCCCATGGTCGGGCAGGGTCAGAGTAGTTCTGAGGGTGTGCGGTGGCTGCTTCGTTGTGCCACTGGCATGCTAGTACACTCAGGACTTGTTGCCAGGCCCTGAGCTGCAGAGAGCCACCTGGGCCAAGGTCACTGTGCTGGCAGGGTGCCCACATCCATCAGCTGCTGGCTGCAGCAGTGCATAGCCCTGGCCATCTCTGCCCAATGCCAGGCACCTCTGAAGGGCCTTCCAGCTCCAGAGCTTCCTGCAGGGTGGGCCAGGGTGACCCTCGGCCTGCATGGCAGCTCAACTTCTGTTGGCCCCAAGGGCACTTCTGAATCTAAGTCCTCTCTCTCTTTTTTTTTTTTTTTTGAGAAGGAGTCTCACTCTGTCACCCAGGCTGGAGTGCAGTGGCATAATACAACCTGCACCTCCCAGGTTCAATTGATTCTCCTGCCTCAGCCTCTTAAGTAGCTGGGATTACAGGCACCTGCCACCACACCTGGCTAATTTCATATATATATTATATATATATATATTATATATATATATATTATATATATATATATATATATATTTTTTTTTTTTTGAGACTGGGTCTTGATCTGTCGCCCAGGCTGGAGTGCAATGGCGTGATCTCAGCTCACTGCAACTCTGCCTCCTGGGTTCAAGCAATTCTCTGCCTCAGCCTCCCAAGTACCTGGGATTACAGGCGCCCGCTACCACGCCTGGCTAATACATATATATTTTTTGAGACGAAGTCTTGCTTTGTCACCCAGGCTGGGGTGCAGTGGCGGGATCTCAGTTCACTGAAACCTTTACCTCCTGGGCTCAAGCGATTCTCCTGCCTCAGCCTCCTGAATAGCTGGCATTACAGGCATGAGCCACCGTGCCCAGCTAATTTTTGTATTTTTAGTAAAGACGGGGTTTCACCATGTTGGTCAGGCTGATCTTGAACTCCTGACCTTGTGATTCACCTGCCTTGGCCTCCCAAAGTGCTGGGATTACAGGCATGAGCCACTGTACCCCACCTTTTTTTTTTTCTTTCTTTCTTTTTTTTTATTAATTTTTTTTATTGCATTTTAGGTTTTGGGGTACATGTGAAGAACATGCAATATTGTTGCATAGGTACACACGTGGCAGTGTGATTTGTTGCCTTCCTCCCCTTCACCTATATCTGGCATTTCTCCCTACGCTATCTCTCCTCAACTCCCCACCCCCCACTGTCCCTCCCCTATTTCCCCCCAAGAGACCCCAGTGTGTAGTGCTCCCCTCCCTGTGTCCATGTGTTCTCATTGTTCAACACCTGCCTATAAGTGAGAACATGCGGTGTTTGATTTTGTGTTCTTGTGTCAGTGTGTTAAGAATTACGGTTTCCAGGTTAATCCATGTCCCTACAAAGGACACCAACTCATCGTTTTTGATGGCTGCATAATATTCCATGGTGTATATGTGCCACATTTTCCCTGTCCAGTCTTCCACCTTTTTTTTTTTAAGATGAAGTCTCGTGCTTGCTTGGGCGCACATACACTAAAATTGGAATAAATACAGAGATTAGCGTGGCCCCTGCGCAAGGATGACACTCAAATTCGTGAAGCGTTCCATATTTTTAAAATTTATAAATTAAAAAAAATAAAAAAAAAAAAGATGAAGTCTCGCTCTGTTGCCAGGCTGGAGTGTGGTGCTGCGATCTCTGCTCATCGCAATCTTGCCTCCTGGGTTCAAGTGATTCTCCTGCCTCAGCCCCCTGAGTAGCTGGGACTACAGGCAGGCACCACCATGCCCGACTAATTTTTGTATTTTTTTTTAGTAGAGACAGGGTTTCACCATGCTGGTCAGGCTGGTCTTGAACTCCTGACCTTGTGATATACCTGCCTTGGCCTCCCAAAGTGCTGGGATTACAGGCATGAGGCATCGTGCCCAGCCCCAGCTAATTTCTTGTACCTTTTGTAAAGATGGGGTTTTCCCTTGCTGCCCAGGCTGGCCTCAAACTCCTAGGCTCAATCGATCCTCCTGCCTCAGCCTCCCAAAGGCTGCGATGACAGGTGCAAGCCACCGAACGTGGCTTTGATGTCTGTTTTGATCACTTTGGGATCATGGTATTGAGTTAGGACTCAGTAAACTCAGCTCCTACTTGCTGATAGGAAGAAAGGAAGGGGCGGGGCACGGTGGCTCATGCCTGTAATCCGAGCACTTTAGGAGGCCGAGGTAGGCGGATCATGAGGTCAGGAGATCAAGACCATCCTGGCCAACATGGTGAAACCTTCGTCTCTACATTTAAAACAAAGAGAAAGAAAAAAAGGAAGAAAGGAAGGAAAGAGGAAGAGAAGGAAGGAAGGGAAGGAGGGAGTAGGGAAGGAATAAAGGAGGAAAGAAGAAGGGAGGAAGGAAGGAATAAAGGAAGGAAGGAGGGAGGGAGGGAAGGAAGGAAAGAAGAAAGGGAGGGAAGGAGGGGAAGAAGCAGGGAGAAAGGGAGGGAGAGAGGGAGGAAGGAGAGGGGAGGAAAGGAAAAGAAAGGAGAAAAGAGAAGAAGGGGCAGCCCCTGCTCTATATCAGAAGGGACAGAAGGAATGTCTGGAATGGAGGCATTGTCTGTCAAGTGAGTGAGCGTTCTGTCCCAGGACTGTGTCCCGGGAGGATGTGGGCACACCCTTGGCAGGAATGGCATCCCAGGACTGCCAGAGCTGTTGAGGAATAGCGCTAGGGAGGAAAGGGCTGGGCCGGCTTGGGGCTCACACCTTCCAAGGATGTCAGAGAGGAGAGTGAGTGTCACAGGAAGTGCTTGGTTCTCGGGGCTGCGACTGACTCACCCAGACTCTGATAATATTAATACTCACAGGTCAGACTGCAGCCTGTTCTCCAGAGGCCCCCAGGGGAATGAATCAATGACTATCTGATATCCTGAATGTGTGAGGGGCTGACCTGGAAGAGGCCAACGCAGCCTGGGGAATTGACAATGCTTTCCCAAGGAAGGTTCTTTTGGGCTGGGCCTTGAAGTCTGAATAGGAGTCCACCAAGGAGACAATTTAGGAAGGGCTTGACAGGAGGGATGCTGGGGAAGCTGCAAGCATCTGATGTGCCTGGGCCCTTTGGGAAGCGTCTAGAGAGACTTCGGTGGAGAGGTCTAGGCTGGACACCATTTCTGTCCTGGCCAACACCCAGTAAAGTAAGCGAAGAGGCCGGGCGCGGTGGCTGGCTCATGCCTATAATCCCAGCACTTTGGGAGGCCAAGCCAGGAGGATCATCTGAGGTCAGGAGTTCGAGACCAATCTGACTAGTACAGAGAAACCCTGTCTCTACTAAAAATACAAAATTAGCCAGGTGTGGTGGTGCACACCTGTAATCCCATCTACTTCGGAGGCTGAGGCAGGAGAATCGCTTGAACCCGGGAGGCAGAGGTTGCAGTGAGCTGAGATTGCACTATTGCACTCCAGTCTGGGCAACAAGAGC
>PVKP010036268.1:0-22588 GCA_004027715.1 Plecturocebus donacophilus | reverse complement strand
TTCTCACTCTGTCGTCCAGGCTGGACATGTAGTGGTGGGATCTCAGTTCACTGCAACCTCCACTTCCTGGGTTCAAGTGATTCTTGTGCCTCAGCCTCCCGAGTAGCTGGGATTACAGGTGCCCGCCACCACACCCAGCCCTCTTTCCATCTTTCAGTCCCCTTCATTCTCCTCCCTGATTGTGTCTCCTATGGACCAGGGGACACCAGCAGCACCCCCATCCTTGGTGACACTCCCTGGTGGTGAGGCAGACAAGTAAGACCAGCAGGTGAGGTGAGGGCCCCACGCAGTGTTGTCAGGATGTGGGGCAGCAGGAACTCGACACTGTCGGTGGCATGGGAATTGCACAGCTACTTTGGAAAACAGCTTGGCTGCATCTGCAAAAGCTTAACCTGCCTACCCTATGACCTAGACACTCCACTGCCTTCCTTTGGGCACATATGTACCAACAGAAATAGGTACATATATGCCCCAAAAGACCTGAATTAGCATGTTTTTAGCAGTATTATCCATTAATAGCCAAAATACTAGAAACTATTCAAATGCTCATCAATAGTAAAATGAAAACACTGATATATTCACACAGTGCAACGCTGCACAGTCATGAGAATAAACCTTCTACAACCACAGGCACTGTCTATGTCTGTGTGGGCGAATATAATCTAGACTGAACATGAGAGAAGCCAGACGCCAAAAAAAAAAAAAAAAGAAAAAACAAATTAGTTGATTTGCATAAAGTACAAAACCAGGCAGACTAATTGATGGATCGAGGTCAGGGTGGGGAGCGCCTGCAGCAGCGTAGCGATTGCTGAGGGAGGGGCAGCCGCTGTTGCTTATACAGGGATGGGGGCTGTGGGTGCCTAAGATCCCAGAGCCCTTCTGCATGTGAGTTAAACTTCAGCTGAAAGCTTACACAGTGCAAACTGTGGGGCTGTAGGGGCACAAATAAGGGAGCAGCCGGTCTTCACTGAGGGTCAGGGTGGGCTTCCTGGAGGTGGTGCCACTGAAGTTGCATCCTGAGAGCTGAAGTGGAGGTGGCAGGAGGGGGATGGTGCAGAGCGAGCCAAGCGTTCCCTCCGGGATTCCTTGTTGATTCATGTGACCTGTTTTCTGTTGTCTCCCCCACTGGACCGTGAAATCCATGAAGGCAGGGACTCTGGCTGTCTTCCCAGTGCTGCAGCCTCATTGCCAACTGCCATGCCTGGCACTCAGGAGCAGATCAGTGAATGTTTGATGCTGGGTCTGAGCCCAGCTCTGCATGAACCCTGAGCCCGAGCTCCGAATCGCCCCTCAGACCCGCTCTGCTTCCCGAGTCCCACCCCAGCTCTCCTCCCTCCCTTGAGCTAGCAGGTACCAGTGTGGTGGAGTGGAGGGGATCTAGGTGCCCTCGGGCTGTGGGCAAGGTTGCCCCATCTAGGCTGAGACTTCCCTGGGCACCAGGAGACCTGCTGGGCCACTTTTTTGTTGTTTTTAGATGAGGTCTTACTCTGTTGCCCAGGCTAGAGTGCAGTGGCACTATTGCTGGTCCCTGCAGCCTCTGCCTCTTGGATTCAAGCAATTCTCTTGCCTCAGTCTCCTAAGTAGCTGAGATTACAGGTAGGTGCTCACCACAACGCCTGGCTAATTTTTGTATTTTTAGTAGAGACGAGATTTGGCCAGGTTGGCCAGGCTGGTCTCGAACTCCAGACTTCAAGTGATTTGCCCTCCTCAGCCTCCCAAAGTGCTGGGATTATGGGCGTGAACCACTGCTCCTGGCCTCACTTGGCCACTCTTGACCAGAATTTGACCCTGGGTTCGCTTTCACTCCTGTCCCCATCCCATTCTCCCGGGATGCCTTCCCCATCCCATTCTCCCAGCCTGTGTCTCCCCCAGATTGTATTTCTGGTGCTACTGGGAGAAAGAACTAAAAAAAACAGGCTGACATTGCAGCAGGAGGGACTCTGGTGGGACTAAGACAGAGTTTCCCAACTGTAGGAACTGTCCCAGACACCTGGGCGGCTGGAGGAAGCAGAGTTAGGGAATCTCCTCCCCTAAGCAGCGTGAAGAACAGGATGAACAGTCATCTGCTTGGGAGGGGCACAGGGGAGTGGACAGGATGGCCTTTGGAAGCCACTCTCAAGCTCTTGGCTCATGAGTTGCCTTGAGGGCTGGGAGCTGGTCAGGAAGGAGGAAGGGGTCAGCAACCGTGCCTGGCATTTCAGCTGCTGGCAAGGGTAGGGGAGAAGGAGAGGGGCGTTGAAGGAGGCAGAAACCAAGCCTGCTTTGCGTAAATGAGGCAATAGGATTCTGGGAATTAGAGGGTTCCTTAGAGTTTTCAAAGCAGGGTGTGGGGAAGTCCAGCACCAGATCTGGAGACTGGCTTGAGTCTTGCTTTAACTTACAAGCCAAGATGCTCTGGGCAAGCTGCTTCTCCTCTCTGAGCCTCAGTTTCCTCGTCTGGTAAACAGGCATGATAATGCAGCTAAAAGGAGGTGATGCCTTGAAAAAGGACTTTGCAAAAAGCTCTATGCAAAGTGGAGGCGATTTCCTGGGACAGACTGGGCAAGGATTATTATTATTATTATTATTATTTTATTATTTTGAGACAGAGTCTCACTGTGTCACCCAGGCTGGAGTGTAGTGGTATGATCTCAGTTCAGCGCAACGCAACCTCCGCCTCCCGGGTTCAAGCGATTCTCCTGCCTCAGCCTCTCAAGTAACTGGGACTACAGGCACATGCCACCATGCCCAGCTAATTTTTGTATTTTTAGTAGAGATGGGGTTTCACCATGTTGGCCAGGATGGTCCCGATCTCTTGACCTTGTGATCTACCTGCCTTGGCCTCCCAAAGTGCTGGGATCACAGGTATGAGCCACCGCACCCGGCCTGGCAAGGATTATTGTGTAACGATAGCCACGTTATCGTCTCCAACCCAAGTGCCAGGTGTTACGGGTTTTGTTTTTGGTTTTTGGTTGTTTTTGAGAAGGAGTCTTGCCCTGTCTCCCAGGCTGGAGTGCAGTGGTGCGATCTCGGCTCACTGCAACCTTCGCCTCCCGGGTTCAAGTGATTCTCCGCCTCAGCCTGCCAAGTAACTGGTGCATGCCACCACACTCAGCTAAAGTTGTGTATTTTTAGGAGAGACGGGATTTCACCATGTTAGCCAGGATAGTCTTGATCTCCCGACCTCGTGATCCGCCAGCCTCAGCCTCTCAAAGTGCTGGGATTACAGGCGTGAGCCACTGCGCCCGGCCGAATTTTATTTTTGGGGGCAATTGTGCTTCTATAGCTTGGCAGTATTGGGAACAGCATCCTTCCCAGCCCAGCCACCAGAGGGCGGCAGAGCCCAGAGCTGGGATAGCGGGGTCGTAGAGCTCAGTTGCTCATTCCCCACATTCCTGTGGGTTGAGTTCTCCTGAGGCTTGGGTGTCTGTGGGGCAGGGGTAGGGGGTCGGGGCAGGAGCAGTGGGCTGGGCAGAGGGGAAGAGGGGGCACAGAGCCCAGGAGACAGAAGCACATGGCCAGTCCTGGCCTCAGCCCTGAGGATTCCTAAGTTTGAAACATGTTCTGAGGCACCAGAGACCACCCCCTTGGTCTTGTGACATCCCAGTCCTTCATGCCAAGTTCTTTTTTTTCTTCTTCTTCTTTTGAGAGGAGTCTTGCTCTGTTGCCAAAGCTGGAGGGCAGTGGCATGATCTCGGCTCACTGCAACCTCTGCTTCCCTGGTTCAAGCAATTCTCCTGCCTCAGCCTCCTGAGTAGCTGCGACTACAGGTGCATGCCACCACGCCTGGCTAATTTTTTTGCATTTTTAATAGAGACAGGGTTTCACTATGTCGGCCAGGCTGGTCTCGAACTGCTGACCTCATGATCCGCCCACCTCAGCCTCTCAAAGTGCTGGGATTACAGGCATGAACCACCCCATTCAGCTGTCAAGTTCTTTTTTTTTTTTTTTTTTTTTAGATGGAGTTTTGCTCTGTCACCCAGGCTGGAGTGCAGTGGCACAATCTCAGCTCACTGTAACCTCCGCCTCCCAGATTCAAGCGATTCTCCTGCCTCAGTCTCCTGAGTAGCTGAGATTATGGCCATGCGCCACCGTGCCAGGCTAACTTTTGTATTTTTAGCAGAGATGGGGTTTAGCTGTGTTGGCCAGGCTGCTCTCAAACTCCTGATCTCAGGTGATCCATCACCTTGGCTTCCCAAAGTGCTGGGATTGCAGGTGTGAGCCACCGCCCCTGGATATGCCAAGTTCTTGGCTGAATAAGGGGACATTAAAAATCACTGCCACTGTACACTGAGTGTTGTTAACCACTCCATGGGCACCAATGACCCCCTTTAATCCCTGTAACCTCCCCCAGGAGCAGATTCTATTAAACTCAGCCAAACTTTGCTAAAGAAGGAAATGGAAGCTCAGAGAGGGGAAGTGACTTGCTTGAGGTCACACAGCAAGTAAAAGGCAGAACGTCTTTGAACCCAGACCACCAGACTAGGCCTACTCCCTGAAGCCCTTGACTGTCACATCTTCCTCCACCCCAGTTCTGCAGTGATTCCAGCTCAAAGCACAGGCATGTTCCTCGGTCCCCAGGATTCTCAGAGTAGCTTAGGAGGCAGGCAGTGAAGACAGGACGGATGTGCCGGGGCTGTGCCCTGGCCCACTCACACGGGCTCTCAGGAGGGGCTCTTCCCAGGCTGGGTGCAGTGGCTCACACCTGTAATCCCAGCACTTTGGGAGGCTGAGGCAGAAGGATCACTTGAGCTCAGGAGTTTGAGACCAGCCTGGGCAACATAGTGAGACCTCATCTCTTAAAAAAATTATTTTAATTAGCCAGGCTTGGTGGTGAGTGACTGTATCCTAGCTACACAGGAGACCGAGGTGGGAGGATCACTTGAGCCCAGGAAGTAGAGGCTGCAGTGAGCCACCATCACTCCACTACACTCCAGCCTGGGTGACAGAGCGAGACCCCTCTCAAAACAAAAAGAAAAGGAAAAAGAAAAAGACTAGCTCTTCCCAGCATTGCACTGAGGAAGTCAGGCTGGTGTGGAAATGGTCACAGTGGGAGTGAATATTGCAAGTGGAAGTCAGCTCCCGCCCCTGCACTGGAGCCCACTGAGGCCTGGATTGGGAGAGACAGGACGGAGAGGCCCAGGGCCCCCTGCTTGCCTACCAGGCTTCAGCCCCTCAGCCCAGCCCTGCCGACGCCTCTGCCCTCCCTTGCCTGGGTGTGGTGTGTGGTGATGATGAAGAAATTGGTAGAGGCTGAGCCCCAGATCCTATTATCTCCTCCAGGGTGTGACAAGTGCCTGTGACTGGCCCTGCTGGGATTGCCCCCAACCGGAGCCTGAGGACTGGGGCTGGGGGTTTCTTCTGAACCCATTCCCTATTCTTGACCCCACTCTGGGCAGCAGGATCCTTCAGACCAGATTCCACGGAGGGCCTAAGCTGTGCTCCATGGCAGAGTGGCCCTGATACCTCCCAAAGAAGAGTGACACCAAGGGGTGTCACACACATCTTGCCTCACCACTTGTCGACACCTGTCCCCTCAGGGTGGGGCAAAACAAGGCTCTGCAGGTAGCAAGTGGAGACGTGCCCTGGGAGGCTATGCTGCTTGGCTGAGGTGGTGGCTGGCAGCACTGGTCACCCAGGGCCTTGGTGGCACCGTGGACTCAGCCCACGGCTGGCTCAGACTCCTGGATCCAGTGGCTTCTGAGGTCTGGGCAGGTGGTGGGAGGCTTGGGGGCACCTGGAACTAGGTACCTGTGCCCTGGCTGGGGAGGAGCTGCAAGGTAGAAGGTCTCCCACACCCTTTTCCCAAACAGGTGCCTCCCTCCCTGACACCCACGCTGCACCTACTGTTTTCCAGGAACAGGCCAGTGCAATTGTTGAGTCAGCAGATAGGGGCTGCTGTCACCCTGGCAGCACCACAGGGTGAGCCTGCTGCTTGCAGGACCCAGCAGGGCCTGCCCGGGAGTCCCAGACCTGGCCGGGCTCCCGTTACCTGCCCCGTGCCAGTGCTCCTGCTTGGCGCTTGACTCTGCTTCCCTGGCTCTCCTCTCCTTCCCCACCCTCTGGCCCAAATATCACCTCCTGCCCAAACCCAGCCTCTCTCCAATTCCACAGATGCCAAACCGGCTGGTCCCTGGGGGTAGGATGCAGGATGAGAATACTTGGGTTTGAATTCCAGGACCACACTGACTGGCTGTGTGGCCTTGGGCAAGTCCTTTACCTCTCTGAGCTGAGAGGCAAATTGTCCTCCCACCATGTCATGCTGTTGAAAGGGATCAAGTGCCTAGCGCAGTGCCCGGCCTGCAGGATGTACTGGGGAAATGGTTTTTGCAGAATATGCCACAGACTCTTCCCCAGCAGGACCTGTTCTCCCAGGGCTTGTGGAGAAGGAAGTGGCGAGAGCTTTTGCTCAACCATCTTACATTAATCAGTGTACAGTCATCATGTTCACGCCAGCTCTGAATGCTGTCGCTGGTGAAATGTGCTTGAGCTTCGGGGCTCTCACCTTGGCCAGCCCTGGGCTCTGGGCTTGGGCAGAGCTGGTACCAGATCTGGGGCTTCTGGCATGAATGAAGCCTGAAATGTGGATGGGTGAGGTTGGGACAGGGGAGAACCCAACTGGTCAAAGAGGGGAGTGGGTGAGGCTCCCCTGGTTGGGGACCACTGGCCGGGTACCTGCAGGTAGGGGGCCTGGCCATCTCTGGAGCAGCTCCGGTGATGCATGTGGTCAAAGAGCTCGTCCTAGAGGGTTTGTCCCACGCCCTGATTGTGGTCTTAGCACATGGCCCCTGCTCCAGATTAGTCCTTCTTCCTTGTTTTGGGTTTGGGAGGAATTAATGAAATTGTTAGGGTAATTGGCAGCATGACGGGCACTGTCCAAGACTGGCAAGGGGGGGCTGGAAGGGCCGGGAGGAGAGAGCCTGGCATACCAGGATTGCCCAGCAGATGACGGTGAAGAGGGAGGGGTTGTGTGAGTGCCTGGTGGCAGGCGGGAGTGAATCAATGAATGAACAGTGAGTGAGTGAGTGACTCAGTGGACACGTAAGCTAGAACCTCAGTAAAAACATCAGCCAACACCAGCGTAGCTCTCACTATATGTGCAACATTGTTCTGAGGACTTTACTTGTAAAACTCACTCAGTCCTCACAAAAACCCTGTGAAGGAGGCACTATGATTATTCCTTTTTTTTTTTTTTTTTTTTTGGGACGGGAGTCTCCCTCTGTTGCCCAGGCTGGAGTGCAGTGGTGAGATCTCGGCTCACTGCAACCTCTGCCTCCCAGGTTCAAGCAATGCTCATGCCTCAGCCTCCAGAGTAGCTGGGATTACAGGCACACGCCACCACATCTGGTTGATTTTTTGTATTTTTAGTAGAGACAGAGTTGTACCATGTTGGCCAGGCTGGTCTCGAACTCCTGACTTCAGGTGACCCACCTGCCTTAGCCTCCCAAAGTGCTGGGATTACAGGTGTGAGCCACTGAACCCAGCCTATTACTACACTTTACCGAGAAGGGACCAGAGGCACAGAGAGGTTAAGTAACTTGTCCAAAGTCACACAGCTAGTAAGTGACTGAGTTCAGACTAGAACCCAGGCAGCCTGGCTCCGTAGTCTCCAGGTACCAAGACCCTTCAGGATTATGAAGAGAGTTGAGAGCTGAGGGGATAGGAGGATGGATTCCTCTTTTGCAGTCTCAGCCTTGAGACTCCAGACTTCATGTCATTCAGTTCTTCATTCATTCATGTTGCATGTTTGCCGGTCAGTCGCTCACTCGCTCATCCACTCACTGAGTACTGGCTCTGGGAGTGTGAAGGGGTGAGATTCATAAGATTCTGTCCTCCCCGGTCCCAGTTTGCCTTGCAGGGCTCAGTTCACGTTCTCCAGGAGGACCACAGGCCCCTTCCATCAATATTATCTCCTTACTCGGCTTTCTCCAGCCAGGCAGTGCTTACGCTCTGAATTCTTGGGATACCGTGGGTGCTCAATAAATGCTTGAGGAGGCATCCTGTTGCCGCTGAGGGCAACTGCCTGGGTTCTCATGGCTGAGAACCCAGCGGTTCTCACCGCTGAGGCGCTGCCTGGGTTCTCATGGCTCTCCCTGCTCTTTGTCTCTTCCTGGATGGGGCCAGGATGTCACCCCAGCCAGGATGCTCCAGTATCTGGACAGAGCCTGGGTTCCCCTGCACCTCCCATAACCTTCCCATCCCACGAGTGGAATGGAAACTTCCCGGGCACTGGGTCCAGCCAGGGGCCATGGTCAGCAGTGCTGGGATTCACCCCTGCCTTGAGAGGGAGGGAACTGGGCCCGCCCCAGGCTCAGCAGCCAACAGCAGCCTCTTCCTTCCCTCACGAAGTGTTTGTTTTCAAATTCCTGAAGCCTGCGTCACCCCCAACCCTGTGTCCGCTGGCCCCGGCTGCCTCTGCTTCCTTCCTCCACTTGCTGGACCAGGCTGATCTGTAGAATGGGGCACCGGGCCAAGCCTCTCCGTCCCATTGCCCACAGCTAGGGCCACAGCCTCGAGCTGGCTGACTGGGGAGCCCCAGGGATTGGTAGGACATAAGATAACTCAGGACCCCTCATCCCAGCCCCTCTGGATAGAGCATGGAAATTCCAAGTTTTTTGCTCTCCAGGTAACAGTGCAGGCTGGCAAAGAATTATGGGCTAGTAGCCAGAAGTAGCTATCTTCAAGGATGGGTTAGCTGGTCTGGGGAAGTGCTGAGCCAGGCACATTCCCCTAGAGAGGCCTGCTCTGGGCCCAGGAGGCCTGGTGCAGGTCAGACCTCATTCAAGCTCTCTTCCCAGCTGGGAGTTTTTTTTGTTTTTTTTTTTCTTCCTCTGAGACAGAGTCTCGCTCTGTTTCCCAGGCTGCAGTGCAGTGGTGTGATCTTGGCTCAAGGCAACCTCCACCTCCTGGATTACAGGTGACCACCACCACACTCAGCTAATTTTTGTATTTTTAGTAGGACAGGGTTTCACCATGTAGGCCTGCCTGGTCTCGAACTCCTGACTTCAAGTGATCTGCCCACCTTTGCCTCCTAAAGAGCTGGGATTACAGGCGTGAGACTTTGCGCCCAGCCAGCGGCTGGGAGTCTTGAACAACTAGGGCAGTGGGGTTGGTTTCAGACTTGACTTCACGTGCATCAGAATCACCTGGGGTATCTGGTAAAAGAACAGACTCCCACGCCCTGGCCTCTGGGGTTCTGATTCAGTCGATCTGAGTGGAGCCCAGGGAGCTGAAGTTTTGGCTTCCCTGGTGATTCTGTTGCCAGAGGCCCAAACTGTGGAAAGCTGGTGCTCAAGAGGGTGAATAGCACAGAGCCAGGCTGGTCTCGAACTCCTGACCTCAAGTGATCCGCCTGCCTCAGCCTCCCAAAGTGCTGAGATTACAGGCGTGAGCCACCATGCCGGGCCCAGTAAATCTTTTTTATTTGTGTTTTTATGGTGGTAACATAGATGTAACATAAAATCGACCATGTTAACTGTTTGGGAGTGCACAGGTCGGTGGCATTAAGTGCATTCACATTGTTGTGCAACCATGCCACCGTCCATCAGCAAAACTTTTTCATCATCCCAGACGGAAATTCTAAACTCAACCAAAGCTCTCATCAATCAATGTTTTCTGAATAAATGAATAACCTTGGTCAAATCACTTCCATTCTCTGGGCTTCAGCTTCTTCATTGACAAAACGGGTAGCATGGCTGGGCGCGGTGGCTCACGCCTGTAATCCCAGCACTCTGGGAGGCCGAGACGGGCGGATCACAAGGTCAAGAGATCGAGTCCATCCTGGCCAACATGGTGAAATCTCATCTCTACTAAAAATACAAAAATTAGTAGTGGCACGCGCCTGTTGTCCCAGCTTCTCGGGAGGCTGAGGCAGGAGAATCTCTTGAACTCGGGAGGCAGAGGTTGCAGTGAGCCGAGATCTCACCACTGCATTCCAGCCTGGGTGACAGAACAAGACTCCATCTCAAAAACAAACACAAACAAACAAAAAACCCCAAATGGGTAGCATATGCATTCTCACCCAGCAAGTTCATTGCAAGGATTAAATGAGATGAAGCCTGTGTTTCGCACTAGCCCTGGCACACAGCAAGTGCTCATCAAATATTAGCTGTTCCTGTATTATTATTACCTCATCAGGAAGTCTTCCCTGAACATTCCACAGCTCTTGATTCCTAAACTCTGCAGGACTAGAGCAGCCCCATTCAAGGTAGCTGAAACAGAGACCGCTGCTGGTGTGAATCACGTGGGTGTGTTCTGTCTCCAGGGCGTGAACTGTTGCTCGTCCTTTGTGTGCCAGCTAGCCTAGTTACCCTGATGACCAAGGGCCCCCACCCACATCCTGCAACAACCCCTTGAGATGGGGAAAGGAGTTGGAAGGAACCCTTATGTAGATGCCATTGTACAGATGGGAAAGCTGAGGCCCATGTACCGAGGAAACCAGGGACAGAGCCAGGACTCAAAGCAAGCCTCCTGATTCCAATATCCTTCGGAGACACCACCCAGCACAGGGGAGCCAGTAACTGAAGGAATGGGTGGATGGATGAAGTGAAAGTCGTCAGGCTGGAGGGCCCCATTTTGCAGCTGAAGAAACAGGCTCAGGGAGGTTAAGGGAGGCGCTTGGTAAATATTTGTGGAATTGATCACACATGGTCAGAGGGCAGGGCATGCTAGCCAGGGGCTCTGAACCTGTAGTACCTTTAATCTCTGCCCCAAAGGGACAGTCAGGACAGTTTCTTGCCCTAGACCGGAAGTTGTCTTGATGGGGTACGCCAGTGACACAGCCCAGGGCTCTTCTTTTTCCATTTTTTTTTTTTTTTGAGCCGGAGTCTCACTCTTTTGCCCAGGTTCAGTGATCTTGGCTCACTGCAACCTCTGCCTCCTGGATTCAAGCAATTCTTCTGCCTCAGCCTCCCAAGTAGCTGGGATTACAGGCACCACCAAGAGACGCTAACTCTTGGCCTCGTGAGGGAAAGAAGGCATTTCTTTGGCTTTGGTGTCAGACAGGCTCAGATCTGTCACAGGTCCCGAGACAAGAGAGGAGTCTTGCTAAGCTCTTAAACTTTCTAAGCCCCAGACCCTTCTGAGATGCTGTGAAAGCTGTGGCCTCCAGCCAGGGGTGAGCTGGCAAATGTTTAACAACCTGCTTTCTGAAAGGAAAAGAGAAAAAAAATAAAAAGGAAAAAGGTGGCTTGTGCCTGTAATCCTAGCACTTTGGGAGGCTGAGGTGGGCGGATCACTTGAGGTCAGGAGTTTGAAACCAGCCTGGCTAACATGGTGAAACCTCGTCTCTACTAAAAATACAAAAAATTAGCCAGGCGTGGTGGCAGGCACCTGTAATCCCAGGTACTTGGGCGGCTGAGGCAGGATAATTGCTTGAACCCAGGAGGCAGAGGTTGCAGTGAGCTGAGATTGTGCCTCTGCACTCCAGCCTGGGCGACAGAGCAAGACTCCCTCTAAAAAAAAGCCTGGCACGGTGGCTCACGCCTGTAATCCCAGCACTTTGGGAGGCCGAGGTGGGTGGATCACAAGCTCAGGAGATCGAAACCAGCCTGGCCAACATGGTGAAACTCCATCTCTACTAAAATATAAAAAATTAGCCGGGCGTGGTGGCAGGAGCCTGTAGTCCCAGCTACTCGGGAGGCTGAGGCACAGGAATCACTTGAACCCAGGCAACGGAGGTTGCAGTGAGCCGAGATCACACTATGGCACTCCAGCTTGGTGACAGAGCAAGACTCTGTCTAAAAAAAAAAAAAAGGAGCTATTTCCATGATCCAAACTAGAGGTGGGAGAATCTTTGGGGACTGGCGAGGACAGGGGAGGGTCACATCTTGCAGTCCTTGGAGGTGCATCAGCAGAGGGAAGAAATCGGGCGGGTGCCTCACCCCTTCATGGTTCAGAGGGTCCTGGGAGCATGTCTTTCTTTCCCAACCAGCAGAGGTGACCATGTGGCTCCCTGCCCTTCTCTTTGGGCCACTTTCAGAAGCCAGGCAGTGAGGAGGTCAGAATAGCCAGGTGCTGGTAACAGAGTTTTCCCAAATCTGGAAAGACAGGCTCCCCTATTCCCACCTCACTCACCCTGCACACTTACCCTGACTTCACTCCCGGGGCTTCGGGGGATGGGAGTGGCATTGGCCCCTGCTGCCCAGGCAGCCCCTCCGGTCCCTGCATGAACGCTGGCAGGACCCTGGACACCCAAGAAAGTGCACCTTTGGCCAGGTGCGGTGGCTCACCCCTGTAACCCCAGCACTTTCCGAGGCCAAGGTGGGTGGATCATCTGAGGTCAGAAGTTTGAGACCAGCCTGGCCAACATGGAGAAACCCCGTCTCTACTAAAAATACAAAAATTAGCCAGGCGTGGTGGTGCATGCTTGTAATCCCAGCTACTTGGGAGGAGAATGTCTTGAACCCAGGAGGCAGAAGTTGTAGTGAGCTGAGATCAAGCCATTGCACTCCAGTCTGGGCAACAAGAGCAAAAACTCTGTTTCGAAAATAAGAAAGTGTACCTTTGGCAATGGGGTACCAGATCATGGTGGCACTCCCCTTGGTGGTGGCATCTGGGGCCCTTGCACACAGGGGACAAGGAGCCTGAAGTGAAGGAGACTTGACTATTGAAGTTACACTGAGAACGGTCCTTCTCACTTTGGGAGAGGAGATGGCACTCCTGGCCCGCTGTTCCAGAATTCCTCTCTATGGAAGGAGAGGAGAACGCTGTAATGTATTAGAGCAGAAAGGGGCTCCGTGGCAAAGGCAATGCTTCTGTTACAAAGATGGGGACCTGAGGCCAGCCAAGGGGAAGGGCATGTTCACAGTCACACAAGGACTCAGAGGTCGAGTTAGGACCTGGACCCAGTGCATGGGTGGCCAGTCTCTTCTCTCTTCTCTACTGCCTGACAGAAGGGGTTGAAAGGTGGGGGTCCAACAGCATGGCTGTCCTGGGGGAGAGGTGACCAGCCAAGGTGGGACATTTTCCAGGGGGACCCTTATGCTGGGTAACCACCTTAGGGGAGGGTGCAACACCTCCTAGGAAGCAGACCACCCCTCCGAAAGATGCAGGGACCTGAGAAGTGTGGTGACTGTGGGTTTGGGGGTGTCAGTAATTTCACCTGGGAGTGGGGGACCTGGGTCGGCCTGGCTTTGCCGCTCACCCTCTGTGCGTTGTTCAGCAGGCCATGGCCCCACCTTGGCGACGGTCTCTGGCTGTAGATGGGTGGTTTGGGCCAGACCAGTGTTTTAAAACTTGTCTCAAGCTGCAGAATTATTTTCTAGATGCTTAGTACAGAAAACAGACACAAGAAGGGCAGATGCAAGGGCAGTGGGGGCTTGGAGGAGGAGCACGCGAAAGATGGAGCGGTCCATCCTGGAGCCTCCGCTGCCAGACACCCCCTCCCTCCCCAGAGCGGCTGAGCCCTGACCTAGGGTTGGGGGGGGGCCCCCTGGGATTTTACGGCAGGGGCCCGGGCCATACCCCGAGGGAGGCAGTCTGCTACCTCTCCTGACTCCTGAAAGCTGGGGAAAAAGAAATAGAGAAAGAGATAGAAAGAAAAAGAAAGAATGAGAGAGAGACACAGGCAGGGAGAAACAGAGGAAGACAGAGAGAAAAACAGAGAAAGAGAGGTACAAAAAAGAGAAATATTCTAGATGAGATGGAGAAAGATAGGGAGAGAGGGAGGGGGGAGAAATAAGAAACACATGTTTCCACTCAAAGTTCTTTTTTGTTTAAAATAAAACCAACCCAACAATCTCTGCTGCTGACGGTTGGCCGGAGCCCAGGCCCCGGGCGGAGTGTGACCGCGGGCCTCCTGGCGCCCGGCCTGGAAACTCAAGTCATCACCGCCTGAGCTTTGCTCTCCGCAGCCTCTGACATGGTGACTTGTCCCCTGACACTGGCTCAGGCCTGAGGGTCACAGGAGAGGCCCTCCTGCTCAGGCAGGGCCCCGGAAGCCTCTCCCAGGTCCCTCGAGGTGCCTGCCCCCTACGGGAGCTTTTGGGCAATTCTAGGCCGGGAGCCACCAGCCACCATAAGGCCCGGAGCAGAGGGCCAGGCAGGGAACTGTGGCCAGGAGGAGGGCCTGCCTGAGCAGGGACAGGCTCAAGCTTGGCTTTAATTTGAGGCCTAATCAGCAGGGGGCCGGCATCCAGCCCCCCACCCCCCCACCAGCTGCAGAGGCCCTTCCATTCCCGCTCTGGGGAGACACATCCCGGCTCTTTCCGCCCCAGGGCCCAGGGCCCCTGAGGTAGGGACTGGAGGGTGGGATAGGCAGGAAAGCAGGCCCGTGGAAATCACAGGCCTTGCCTCCCGGCACACCTGGCCAGGCCTACTCCGAGCCCCATCCCACCGCCTCCCACCCCCTCATGTAGATTTTGCTCTCCGTCCCAAGATTTGTTCTGGCCTAAGCCCCACATACCCAGGCAAGAAGGAGGCTGGTCTAAGAGAAGCCGCAATTGTAGAGGACATGGGGCCCCCGGCCCCGCCACGTGCTGAGCGCATCATCTCATTCAAGCCTCCTGCATCTCGTGCGATTCTAACGTCCACTTTACAGATCATGAAACAGGCTCCGAGGGCTTAAAACACTTGCCCAAGTCTCGTGATGGGTAAAATGTGGGATCTGAACCCAGGTTTGCTTACCCACCGTAGCTCCACAGCCGGGAGGAGTGGTAGTGGGGAGCTTCTGGGGTATGGGGCCAGCCCCGGCACCCCAGGGCCCATGGAGGGAGCGTAGCCCACCCCTCAGGCCCAGGCTTCCGTCCCTTCCGGAGCTGAGAGAGGCAGGCCTGAGAACGGCTGATCCCCCGGGTTTTGTTCTTGGCACAAAGGCGCCCGGATCCAGGCTTAGCGGTGAATGGCGAGGGGCCCGCAGCCCCCTCCCTCGGGCAGGCCTGGCAGGCTCAGCCCCTGCCTGCTTCCCCGCAGCCCATGAGCTCTCAGCTTCCTATTCAGAACCCAGCTCAGCCACCCACAGGAATATCAAAGGCTGGCGATCTGCAGGGATTAAAGGAGGCAGTGAGGGGCCAGGGTTAGTTGGGGGAGTGCTGGGGGCACGCATATGGGACTCCCCTTTTCCCAGAACCTACGCTGTGCTAGGTAGATGATAACGGGAAAGACCAGAGACCAGAGGGGACTCTCCCAAGGTCACACAGTAAGTCAGATAGAAGCAGGGTGCAAATCCGGACAGCCCTGCTCCCAGCCAAGGCCTGTTTTCATCAGACGAGTTTCTTCTGTGCTTGGGAAACCCCTGTCCTGTGGCCTCTTTCTGGGATGAAGAGACAGAGAGAAAAAGACAAAGGCAGACAGAGAGGAGAACCTGGCAGGGCCGACACGGAGGGAGGGACGGAGGATTTCCTGTGGGAAGCTCCTCCCGTGACTGCCTGACGGGGGCGCTGGGGACTGGGCCTGGAAGGATTCTCCACTCCCCACGGAGGAGAATCGTGGAGGCTCCTGCCCCAGGTCTGGCCCTGGCTGGTGGGAGGAGTAGCATCTGGGGGGACAGGGGAGTGCAGGTCTGGCTAGTGAGGTTCTGGGTGGACGGAGAGAAGGGCAGGTATGACGGGCACTCAGGCCCTGGGGCTCGGACCCGCTGTGTGGCCTAGGGGAGGTGCAAATGCCTCTCTGGGCTTCAGCCCCACTCCAGGGCCCAGAGCTAGAAGGCCCTCGATTCTGTTACGGGGTGAGGGTCTGCTTCGCAGAATCCCCACGCTGAGGCAGGCTGACGCTGAGCCCCAGTTGGGCGAAATCTCATTCAGTCCTCCTTGAAAGCCCACCGGAAGGCTACTGTTATTCTCCCCCTACCTTACCCGTGAGGAAACTGAGGTTCAGCGAGGCCTTGTTCAAGTCCCACGGCTGGTAGAGATTTCACGGCCTCACGACTTCACTGCCCTGCCTTCAGGACGCTGGGCCCTGGCTCCTGGCTCCCTTCTCCCCGAGGCAAGGTAGCCGAGGCAGGTGCCTACCTGCCCCCCACCTGGCCCCAGTCACTGCCCCCCACCTGGCCCCAGTCACAGGCACTGTGCCACGGCACCCCCCAGGAATGTGGCTGCATTCCTGTGGCAGGGGTGTGGCTGCCGTGGCTCTGTTTGCCGGAGGCCTGGCCGTTGCTACAGCAAGTCCTATCCTCGGGCGCTGAGTCAGCAGGCCGGGCAGCTCTGGCACTCCCAGCAGAGCCCGACCCTCACCAGGAAGGTGTTGGAGGACCAAGGAGGAAGCTCCACTTCCCATGGAGGAGGGGGGGTCCCGGGGCGGGAGTGGGACAAAGGCTGGGTGTGGGGGGGCAGTCAGACCCAGGGGTCCAGGAAGGGGAAGGGAGATCCCCCAGAGAAGCTGGGGAGCAGAGTGAGGATTTCAGACCCGAAGGAAGGCTGCTGCTTCGCTGAGCGCCGCCTGTGCCAGGCCCCATGCCAACAGCCTTGTCCAGCCGCCTTATCTCATGTAATAAAACTGACTCACTCTCCTCAGCTCCTCAGCCTCTGTCTCTCATAAGGGGAATCTGAAGTGCGGTCAGTTCTTCCGCAAGAGAAGGACACAGACAGGTCTGTGCCCCGGGTGGGTATGGTGGGGACGCGACTCCCCCACCCCTCCTCTGATGGGCCGGCCCTGTGGGCCTGGACTCCGGCTCTGGGCCTCAGTTTCCCAGCTTTGCTGGCGTTGGCCAGGAGGGAGAGGCCCTGTGACTTCCTCCTCAGGGCTAATACCCTTGATTAGGGACGAGTGACCTCAGCTGGCCTCCCCCACTGAGGTCCTCTGTCACCAGACATTGATCCCCCAGGAATCTGAAGGTGGAGGGGGCCTCCATGCTCGGATCCCTTTTTCATTACGGGCCATGCCCCTGGCCTGCTGCCCTCACCGCCCTCCATCCGCTGCCACCATCCAGAGGGCAGAGAAAGGCACAGCTGAGGAGAAACAGGAGCAGAGGGGAGAGGGCCCGGGGCTGGTGGCCTGCTGGTGCCAGCTCTGCTCCCTTCTGGGTCTTCCCAGGAATGGAACTGGCAGGTTGTGGGCACTGGATGCCAGGGTGGGAAGACAGGTGGAGCTGGGTAGCGTGTGGGGGTCGGGAGGCAGGGAGTTTCCACAGCAGGTTTTGATGATTTTTGATAAGAGAACCGAGGGGTGGTCAGAGTCTGTGGGAAACAGGGCTGGGCAGGGCGGGCGAGGGGAGGGCAGGGATCTGACTCCTGGCCAGCCAAGCACTTGTACCCCACTGCCCGGGGCCTCTGCCCAGGTCTCAGGACCAGGTGCTCCCAGCCGCGGCTGCCCTCCCAGGCTTGGGGTTGGGGAGACTCCAATAGATGACATGGATCTGGAGAATCCAATAGATGACTGAGAGAGGCAGTGTCTGCTGTGCTGATCCCCTTCCTCAGAGACGTTCACCTGAGAGCAGCTGGGCTGAGCTGAGGTCCCAGTCTGATGCGGGAGGTCGCCTCTGCCCTGGGAATGTCGCGACTCTGGCACAGGATCCACAGCCTCTGCCCTCAGGGAGCTCCTAGTCTGATGCCTCTGCCATCAGAGGCCTGGCCTCTGTCCTGCTCAAGCCTCCACTCTCATGGGGAAGCCACAGCCTCTGCCCTCTGAGGAGGGGACACACACTCCATTTTTGGAAGAGTCCCCCAATCTGCCAGAGGAGTCACCACCTTTCCCTTGGGGAACTTGTGGTCTATAGGCAGAGGTGGGCAGATGTAGTGCTGACTGGCAGGGCTGCCCAGAGCCTGGGCCCTTCACCTGCTGGGCCTGCGGAGGCCAACTTGGGGTTGAGGAAGGCAGGATGGGGCCCAGAGATCCCCACCTCTCCCAGGGATCAGCCTAGGGTCGGGCTTGGGCGAGGCCTGGCCTGGCTGCCCTGACTGGGGGGTGGTCTCTGCAGACAGGCCCCGAGGCACATTCTCAGGCTATGGCATGAGGCAGAGCTACTGGGCAAAACAGTTATTACCGCCCATCACTGGCGAGACAGGGAGGGTCTATTACAGGGTTGGAGCTGCAGGCAGCCCCCCCTTCACTCCACCCTACCCACCGCGCACACATACCTGCACCCACACACACCCACGGGCAGACTCACTAGCTGCATGATTTTGAACGAATCCCTTCACTTCCCCATGCCTCAGTTTCTTCATCGGTAAAAGGAGGATAATAACATAGGCCTGCCTGGACACATGAGGCCTGCATATGCCAGAGTCTCCGTCCCTTACCTGGTTTCATTGCACAGGACACACGCACTCTCAGATGTGAACACATCTACGACCCTGAACACTCACCTGGGAACTCACATGCAATGTGCACACATGTCCTGGCTTGCACGCCTTCACCCAAGTGTATACACACCTGTATAAGAGATTAGAGAGGGGCTGGGGGCATGGTGGCCCATGCCTGTAATCTCAGCATTTAGAGATGCGGAGGCAGAAGGATTGTTTGAGCTCAGGAGTTTGAGACCAGCCTGGGCAACACAGGGAGACCCTGTCTCTACAAAGTTTTTATTTTTTGAGATGGAGTCTCGCTCTTGTCCCCCAGGCTGGAGTGCAATGGTGCAACCTCGGCTCACTGCAACCTCCACCTCCTGGATTCAAGTGATTCTCCTGCCTCAGCCTCCCGTGTAGCTAGGATTACAGGCACCTGCCACCATGCCTGGTTAATTGCGGTGAGTCAAAATCATGCCACTGTACTCCAGCCTGGGCAACAGAGTGAGACTCTGTCTCAAACAAACAAACAAAATTTTTTAAAGAGGTTTTGGGCACATAGCCAAGCTCACTAAGCAGAAGGGATGATGATTGTGGTGTTGCTGCCCCGGAAGTTGTCTCTGGGCCCCTTTCTCCTCTTCTGAGCCAGAGTTGGAAAGGGTCTGAGGGTCTGGGATGGGGCTGTCTCTTTTTATGGCCAAGCTGCAGGTTTCCTCGCCAAGAACCCAGTCCCGTAGACCTCAGATCTCAGGATCAGGGCAAGGAACTGGGACACCTTGGAGTGTGCTTGTCCTTGGAGACACATGGCCAATTTCCAGCCTGGATTTGGGTATTTCTAGTGACCACAGACCTGGGGGAGTGACAGAGGTGTCCTAACCCTTAGCAATGTCCAGTCTGACAGGAGAGGCACAACAAGTCACCCTCTCAATGAGCCGAGACTTCAGAATGGCAGAGCTGGAAGGCCCCTTAGAGATGTCTCTTGAGTCACCAGGAGCTTGGTCCGGAGAGATTAACTTAGGGTCCCAAGGGTGGGGGTGCACTGGGAGACAGAGAGTGCGGGGTGTGACGCAGCAGGCCTGAGGCGAACTACAGCATGCATACCCTGACTACAGGCCTTCAAAGTCAGAATGCCACACTCAGCCCCCGGCTCAGACAAACCTGCTACCTCATTCCCACCCTTGCCTGATCAGTCAGCAAGCGCCTGGTGCGAGCTTCTGTTTTTACAGATGGGAACATGAGACCAGAAGGAGGAAATTTTCCAGGTGTGAGACATTGAGCAGACGCCCTCCCAGCTTTAGTTTTCTCATTGGTAAATATCAACAAAAATGGCCTTTCCATACAGGGTTGGTACGAGGACAGAAGGAAACAGAGACAAAGCTCAGCCAAGCCTAGCTACGACAACGATGACGAATTATTAGTGTTACGATGATGACGAATTATTAGTGTTATGAGGTGCCAGTGGCACCATTGGGCATGGTGGCTGAAGGCTTCCTGGAGGGGGTGACTTCTTTTTTTTGAGATGGAGTCTCACTCTGTCGCCCAGGCTGGAGTGAAATGGCAAAATCTCGGCTCACTGCAACCTCTGCCTCCCGGGTTCAAGCGATTCTCCTGCCTCAGCCTCCTGAATAGCTGGGATTACAGGTGCCCGCCACCAAACCTGGCTATTTTTGTATTTTTAGCAGAGACGGGGTTTCACCGTGTTGGTCAGGCTGATCTTGAACTCCTAACCTTGTGATCCACCCGCCTCAGCCTCCCAGAGTGCTGGGATTACAGGTGTAAGCCACCGAAAACAGCTGGAGGTGACTTTTAAAGGCAGGGATGGCCAGATGCAGTGGCTCACGCCTGTAATCCCAACACTTTGGGAGGCGGAGGTGGGCAGATTGCTTGAGTCCAGGAGTTTAACATCCACCTGAGCAACATGGCGAGACCCTGTCTCTATTAAAAAAAATACAAAAATTAGCCGAGCGTGTTGGTGCAGCCTGTGGTCCCAGCTACCGGGAAATTGAGGTGGGAGGATCCCCTGAGCCGGGGAGGTGGAAGGCTGCAGTGAGTCACGATGGCACCATTGCCCTCCAGCCTGGGTGACAGAGCGAGATCCAAAAAAAAAATACATTTTAAAATAAATTTAAAACAATCAAAGTCAAGGGTGATGAGTTTGGGGAGGAGGGGCGGAGAGAGAGGCGGGGCCCGACGAGGCTGGGGGGCTCCCCGGAAGGAACCTGCAATGGTATGCAGAGTGCGCGGGGCTCCCCGGACCGCCGCTTCCCCTCCCGTTTCCATGGCGACGGAGGCCGCCGCCCCCCAGGCCCGGACCCCTTTTACGAGACGCCCAGGCGGTTCCTCGCCGCGAGGTAGGGGCTCTGGCTCCGCGATAAACTGCACGCGGCGACCCTCAAAGGCGGCACCTGCGGAGCCGGAAGCTGGGGCGGGCCGGGGTGCGAGACCTGGGGGATGGGGGTGAGGTTGGGACCGGGGCCGCCCCGCTGCGCTTCCTCTCGCCTCCTGCGCTCGCTTCCACACAGCGCTTCCCACCTCAGGACCCGGGATTCCCCCGGACCCGCTCCCAGGGCAGGTGGGGCGCCCCGTCCCCCACCTCCCTCCCGGCACACTCCCCGCCCGCCCCCCACCGCACCCCCGGCCCGCGTCCCTCCCCGCGTCTCCTCGGGTCCTGCCCCATTGTCCTGGCCGGTCTTCCGCGCTCTCCTGCCTGCTCCCACCTCCCTCTCCTCCACGTGGTCCAGGCTCATTCCTGGGCTTTCCTGGGCGCCCAGCATTCTCCATCTGCCTCTGTGCCTGCTTTTCTCCTTGTCTCTTTCTGCCGGCCTCTTGTCTCTCAGCTGCAGGAGGAGGAGAGGGGGCGCTGGTGGGGATTGAGGGTCCTTTGAGGGAGGAGACTGGATGGCCCCAGGCAAGGGACTTCCAGGGCCGGGGGTCCTGGGTCCCCAACCGTACCCGGCATTGGTCAGGCCCCTCTTAAGGAATCAGGAAGTAAGAATGGAGGCCGGGCACGGTGGCTCACGCCTGTAATCCCAGCGCTTTGGGAGGCCAAGGCAGTAGGATCACCTGAGGTCAGGAGTTCGAGAACAATCTGGCCAACATGGCGAAACCCGGACTCTACTAAAAATACAAAAATTAACCAGGCATGGTGGCGTATGCCTGTAATCCCAGCTACTTGGGAGGCTGAGGCAGGAGAATCGCTTGAACCTGGGAGGCAGAGGTTGCAGTGGGCTGAGATCTGGCCACTGCACTCCAGCCTGGGTAACAGAGTGAGACTCTGTCTTGGGGAAATAAAACAAAACCAAAAAACAAAAATTAGCTGGGCATGGTGGCACAGGCCTGTAATCCCAGCAACTTGAGAGGCGGAGGCAAGAGAATCGCTCAAACTCAGGAGGTGAAGTGTGTAATGAGCTGAGATTGTGCCCCTGCACTCCAGCCTGGAAGGCAGAGTGAGACTCGGTCTCAAGAAAAAAAAAAAAAGAGTGGAGGTGGGAGAGTTTTTCAGTTTTGAATTTATTTTTGAGCAGGCCATTGATGCCTACGGTGCTACAGACCACAGGGAGAATACACAGGGAAGCCGCTGTGCCCCACACCAGGAGGTTCCCAGTCTCCCCTGTCCCCGACGCCTCCCAGCTCCTCGTCCAGGTCCCTGGCCCTCTGCTCAGCACAAGGCATGCTGGCAGCCACAGAGGCATCTACTGACATGAACACGCACCTCCACCTACTCAGTGCTGGCAGGAGGATACCACAGGGGCCCAACTAGGGAACATGTGAACAGTGGCAAGAATGGACAAGTGGCCTGTGGCATGATGGATGGGCTGGCAGACAGATGGATGGATGGGCTGGTAGACAGACAGACAGATGGAGCTGCTAGGAGGTGACTACCTGGCTGAGCAGGGCTGTCTGGGAAGTGATGGATGGGATGCAGAGAGAGCTGAGAGGGGCTGGGCCACGGTGGGAAGGAAAGATGGATGGACGGATGGATGGATGGATGGATGGACAGACTGACAGATGAAAGACACAGCTGAAGGGGTAGGGGATAGATGGGTGGGGTCTGGACAAGTGATGAGAGACCCTGCTGAGGACAGGGACAGGGTCTTGCAAGGGTGTTGTGGTAGAAGAGATGGACAGGACTGGGTGGGGACAGACTGCTCACTTCGGGGCTAGCTACAGGCAGATGACAGACAGATGGACCCATGTGTGGATGGACGAATGGGCAGACGGATGGAGGGGGAACTGGGAGGGAGTGAGCAGGGCCCCACTGGGACTGGTTGATGAAGATGGATGGACAGACAGAGGGAAACAGGGCAGGAAGGGGAATGGGGGAGGGGAGACCATGTCCTGTCCCAAGGTGGTCCCTACAGAGCCCCTGAGACCTGGCCATTAGGAAAGCGCATGTGAGTGTGCATGGACAGGGGTGTGTGCGTGTGTGAGTGTGCATGGACAGGGGTGTG
>PVKP010036267.1:0-22594 GCA_004027715.1 Plecturocebus donacophilus | reverse complement strand
AAAACTAAATAGGAAAATATTAGCATCTCATTACTGAAAGAAAGAACCAGGGAGGTTTGTTCAAGGAACTAACAAACCTGGGTTTGTTTTTGTTTTCAGAGACAGGGTCTCACTCTGTCACCCAGGCTGGAGTGCATTGGTGCAATCATAGCTTCACTGTGACCTCAAACTCCTGGCCTCAAGCAATCCTCCCACCTTGGCCTCCCAAAGTGCTGGAATTACAGGTGTGAGCCACTGCACGTGACCAGAAACCTGGGTTTTGAATTCTGGTTCTGCCACTTTGTGACTGGATAACGTTGGATGAGTGTCTGCCCTTGTGTTAGCCTCGGTGACCTAATATCTAAAACTGATATACAGTGCCTACCTTGCAAGTGCTAGGAAAGATAAAGCGTGTAAAACATGTAACACGGGGTGGGGCACGAAGAAACAGCTCCACACATAATAGCTGCAATTATTTACAAAAGATTTCATCCCATCACTCAGTGGCCACTGAGAAGGCTTGCAGCATTTTTTCTTATACACAGGAATTGGGTTGAATCACAATCATACCACAGTCTGATGCTATTTTTACTGGACTCTTCTAAACATTCTTTGCTACTGGCTCATAATATTCCATTGTGTGGCTTACTTCACCCAATCTGAGAGATGGCATTCATGGAACAAAGCCAGGGCTTTGGAAGGGCTTTGGAGACACCCCCTGCACTCTGTCCTTCACAGGCAACCAGAGGGGTCCTCTGAACACCTGAGTCAGATCACATCTCTCTCCCACTCAGAGCCCTCCTGATCCTCTCACTCAGGGGAAGGCCAGAGACCTCCCCGTGGCCCATGAGACCCCATGTGACTCGCCCATCACCTCTCTGTCCTTATCTCTCACTACTTGCCCTCACCCACAGCTGGTTCAGGCACGAAGCTTCTACACTGTTCTTTGTTTTGTTTTTTGAGGCGGAGTCTTACTCTGTCACCCAGCCTGGAGTGCAATGGTGCAATCTTCACTCACTGCAACCTCCACTTCCCAGGTTCAAGCAATTCTCCTGCCTTAGCCTGTGGAGTAGCTGGGACTACAGGTGCCTGCTATCATGCCCGGCTAATTTTTGGGGTTTTTTTGTTTGTTTTTTTAAAGATGGGGTTTCACCATGATGGCCAGGCTGGTCTTGAACTCCTAACCTCAGGTGATCCACCCAGCTCGGCCTTCCAAAGTGCTAGGATTACAGGCATGAGCCACCGCGCCCGGCCAATTTTTGTTTTTTTAGTAGAGGCGGGGTTTCACCATGTTGGCAAGGCTGGTCTCGAACATCTGACCTCAAGCTATCTGCCCACCCCGGCCTCCCAGAGTGCCGGGATTACAGGTGTGAGCCAACTCGCCCGGTCTCTACATCCTTCTTTGAACGTTTCAGTCCCATCCCCAATTCAGGGCCTTCTCACTGCCTGTTCCCTTGACCTAGAACATTCTTCACCAGGGGAAGGGGCCCTATAGCCCCTTCTCTCCTTCCTTCAGGCCTTACCCAGATGACACTTTCTCAGGGAGCCCTCCTGTTGACTAATATAAAATTACAATCTACCTCGACACATTACTCCCCACCCCCCAAGCCAAGGGTCTGCAAAAGTTTTTTTGGTAAAGGGCAAGATATTAAATATTTTAAGATTTGCAAGCCGCATAGCCTCCTTCACAGCTACTGGACTCCGCCATCATACAAAAGCAGCCGTAGACTTTATGGGACCCAATGAGTGTGTGTGTGTTCCACTAAAACTTTACAGAGACCGGGCGCAGTAGCTCATGCTAGCACTCTGGGAGGCCAAGGCAGGAGGATTGCTTGAGGCCAAGAATTCAAGACCACATGGCCAACATAGAGAGACCTCATCTCTAAAAGCCAAACAAACTTATAGACGCTGACATCTGAAATTAATATAACTATAACTTCCTTTTCTTTTCTGAGACAAAGTTTCCTTCTTGTTGCCCAGGCTGGAGTGCAGTGGCACGATCTTGGCTCACCTGCAACCTCTGCCTCCTGGGTTCAAGCAGTTCTCCTGCCTCAGCCTGCCGAGCAGCTGGGATTACAGGCACCCACCACCACATCAGGATGATATTTGCATTTTTAGTAGAGATGGGGTTTCGCCATGTTGGCCAGGCTGGTCTCGAACTCCTGACCTCAGGTGATCTGCCTGCCTCAGCCTCCCAAAGTGCTGGGATTACAGGCATGAGCCACCTTGCCCGGCCGAAAATCATATAATTTTCATATACTAGAAAATATTATTTTGTTTTTGGTTTTGCTTTCCAACCATTAAAAAATGTAAAAATCAACCAAGCATGGTTGCTTATGCCTGTAACTCCAGTGCTCTAGAAAGCCGAGGCAAAAGGATCACTTGAGTCCAGAAGTTTGAGACCAGCCGGAGCAATACAGCAAGACCCCATCTCTTAAAAAAATACTAAAATTAGCAGGGCATGGTGATGCATGTGTGTAGTCTCAGCTACTTGGGAGGCTGAGGTGGGAGGATTATCTGAGCCTGGGAGGTTGAGGCTGCGGTGAGCCATGATCACACCACTGCACTCCAGCCTGGTGACAGAGGTGAGACCCTGTCTGAAAAAAAAAACTTCTTTAAAGCAAAAACCAGGCCAGTCATGGTGGCTCATGTCTGCAATCCCAGCACTTGAGGAGGCCAAGGCAGTAAGATCACTTGAGGTCAGGAGTTTGAGACCAGCCTGGCCAACATGGTGAAACCCCGTCTCTACTAAAAATACAAAAATTAGAGGGTGGCGGGCGCCTGTAATCCCAGCTATTCAGGAGGCTGAGACAGAAGAATCGTTTGAACCTGGGAGACGGAGGTTGCAGTGAGCCGAGATCGTGTCACTGTACTTCAGCCTGGGCAACAAAGACAGACTTCGTCTCAAAAAAAAAAAGTAAAAACCATTCTTAGGTTGTAGGCTGTGTATGATATCACATGTCAGGGGACCTGTGAGCCACCAGAGGTGACAGCATGCCTGGGACACAGCTCACTTCCCAAGAGATGCCGCCCTGCTTCAGATTACAGCAGGAAGGAAGAGTGACTCACCCTCTCCCATGGGGTGGCTTCCTGTGACAGACCCAGGCCAGCCCACCCGAGGCTTCAGCTCGTAATCACTGCCACAGCCAGTTCGCTGGAGACTCACTGTGAGCCATGTGTGATAGCATGGATTCCTCACGGCTTTGCATATTCCCATCTATTACAGAAGAGGAACCTGAGGTTCAGAGAAGTGAGCTCACTCACCTGACGTCCCACTGCCAGTAAGAAGATCTGAGCCAGGCGTGGTGGCTCATGCCTGTAATCCTAGCACTTTGGGAGACCGAGGCGGGTGGATCCTCTGAGGTCAGGAGTTTGAGACCAGCCTGGCCAACATGGTGAAACTCTGTCTCTACTAAATATACAAAACTTAGTCGGACGCGGTGGTGGACGCCTGTGTTCTCAGATACTCGGGAGGCTGAGGCAAGAGAATCACTTGAACCTGGGAGGTGGAAGTTGCAGTGAGCTGAGATTGCATCACTGCACTCCAGCCTGGGCAACAGAACGAGACTCTGTTTAAAAAAAAAAAAAACAACTGAGATTCATTCCCTTCTGCCTCCTTGGCCTTAACCACCAGGCCCCACTGTCTCCAATTCATCCCTCTGCCATCTCATCCTGGATTCCAGGCCTCAAGTCCTGTGTCATCTCCCAGCACGTGTTTGTTTTTGTCTTTTTTTTTTTTTTTTTTTTTTTTTGAGATGGAGTTTCACCCTTGTTGCCCAGGCTGGAGTATAGTGTCATGATCTCAGCTCACTGCAACCTCCGCCTCCCGGGTTCAAGTGATTCTCCTGCCTCAGCCTCCCGAGTAGCTGGGACTACAGGTGCGTGCCACCATACCTGGCTAATCCGTGTGTTTTTTTTTAGTAGAGATGGGGTTTCACCATGTTGGCCAGGCTGGTCTTGAACTTCTGACCTCAGATAATCTGCCTGCCTCAGCCTCCCAAAGTGCTGGGATTACGGGTGTGAGCCACAGTGCCCAGCTGTCTTTTGTTTTTTAAGACAGGGTCTCACTCTGTTGCCCAGGTTGTAGTGCAGTGGCATGATCACAGCTCACTGCAGCCTCGAACTCCTGGACTCGTGATCTTCCCACCTCAATCTCCTTAGTAGCTGAGACTACAGGTTCATGCCACCATGCTCAGGTGAATTTTTAAATTTTTTGTAGAGTTAGAGTCTTGCTTTGCTGACCAGGCTGGTCTCAGACTCCTGAGCTGAAGCAATCCACCTGCCTCAGCCTCCCAAAGTGCTGGGATTACAGGCGTGAGCCAGCGTGCCCAGCCTCCAAGCACAGCTGTATCATGGGGTGCACGTGATAGTTCCATAAGATCCGGAATTGAGGCCAGGGACAGAAAAACCCTCAAACAAACATGAGCTCTCGTAAATATTTGCCCAGTGATTTATTTTTGTTTTATTTTATTTTATTTTTTGAGATGGAGTCTCACTCTGTCACCCAGGCTAGAGTGCAGTGGTGTGATCTTGGCTCACTGCAAACTCCACTTCCTGGGTTCAAGCGACTCTTCCTGCCTCAGCCTTTCAAGTCGCTGAGATTACAGGCACACGCCACCATGCCTGGCTAATTATTTTAAAATTTATTTTTAGTAGAGACAGGATTTTACCATGTTGATCAGGCTGTTCTTAAACTCCTGATCTTAAGTGATCCGCCCACCTCGGCCTTCCAAAGTGCTGGGATTACAGGCATGAGCCACGTGCCCGGCCCCAACTATTTATTGTACTGTTATTGGGTACACCATTTTCCACTGGAGTCATGTTGAGGAGTGTTGAAAGATTTTAAAGTCCTACAGGCATGTGTTCAGGAGGCTGAGGTGAGAGGATCACTTGATCCCAGGAGGTTGCAGTGAGCTGTGATCGTGCCACTGTACTCCAGCCTGGACAACAGAGCAAGACCCTATACCCCAAAAAATATTGCCTTGGCCAAGCATGGTGGCTCACACCTGTAAGCCCAGAATTTTAGGAGGCTGAGGTGAGCGGATGAGGAGGTCAGGAGATCGAGACCATTCTGGCCAACATGGTGAAACCCCATCTCTACTAAAAATACATAAATTAGCCTGGCGTGGTGGCATGTACCTTTAGTCCCAGCTACTCAGGAGGCTGAGGCAGTAGAATTGCTCAAACCCAGGAGGCGGAGGCTGCAGTGAGCTGAGATCGTACCACTGCCCTCCAGCCTGGGTGACAGAGCAAGTCTCTGTGTCAAAAAAAAGAAAAAACATTGCCTTAAAAAAATGTCTTATTGGGCTGGGTGTAGTGGCTCACACCTGTAATCTCAGCATTTTGGAAGGCCGAAGTGGGCAGATCACTTGAGCCCAGGAGTTTGATACCAGCCTGGCCAAGATGGTGAAACCCCATCTCTACAAAAATACAAAAATTAGCCAGGTGTCGTGATGTGCGCCCTCGGTCCTAGCTATTCAGGAGGCTGAGGTGGGAGGATCACCTGAGCCCAGGAGGGAGGCGGAGGTTGCAATGAGCCAAGATCTCACCACTGCACTCCAGCCTAGGTGACAGAGCGAGACCCTGTCTGCAAATGAATAAATGAAAACCCACTGGAGAGCAAGGCCATCCATCTGTGTGAGGAAAGGGCAGCCTGGCTCCTCTTGTGTGAAGGATGAGCTGGGTCATATCAAGGGCAAATCTGGTGGGAGTTTCCCTGAGGGTCTACACAAATCCCTCCTCGTGAGTTGAGTAGGTGAGAACCAAGTTGAGTCCTAGAGGGCACACGACCGACCACCAACCGGGGATCTGTCAGGCTGAGGCGTGGGTCACGTCGTGCACGGTCAGCAGGAGTGTGGTCAGCTCTGTGTGTCCTCCCTCCAGGAGCAGCCAGCCCTCCACAGGCTCTCAGGTGGGGACCGAGCCGCACAGTTACTAAAGGGAAATGAGTGTGCTCCTGGACCCACGGCAGGTCACGCAGGGAGAGCAGGATCTCGGTCACGGTCAAGGCAAGTCAAGTATAGACAGGAATGTGGGCCGGGTGTGGTGGCTCCCAGCACTTTGGGAGGCTGAGGTGGGAGGATCCCTTGGGCCCAGGAGTTCAAGAGAAGCTTAGGTAATATAGTGAGATCCTGTCTCCAATAATAAAAGAGGAAGGAAGGAAGGAAAGGAAGAAAGAGAGAAAAAGGGAGGAAGGAAGGAAGTAAAGAAGGAAGAAAAAAAAGAGAGAGAATGAGAGGGAGGGAGGAAGGAGGGAAAGAGGTTCATGTTCACCCAGCCATACTCTCCTCAACTTAGAAAGCAAAACAGAGGCTGGGCGCAGCGGCTCACACCTGCAATCCCAGCACTTTGGAGGTCAAGCTTGAGCTCAGGAGTTCAAGATCAGACTGGGCGACATGGTGAAACCCCGAGTCTACAAAAATTAGGCAGGTGTGGTGGTGTGCACCTGTGGCCCCAGCTACTTGGGAGGCTGAAATGGGAGGATTGTTTGAGCCCAGGTCAGGGGTGCAGTGAGCCAAGATCATCATACCACTGCATTCCAGCCTGGGCAGCAGAATGAGACACCATCTCAAAAAAAAAGCAAAAACCCAAAACCAAAAAACAGCAGCACAATGGCAGTTGGCATGCTGGTGACGACTGCCCTCGCCATGTCCGCCGCATAAGTCACACAGTCCTCTCTGGACTGGATGCCCTCTAACCTTTTCTAATCTACTTTTATGTAATAGAAATAAATAATTGTATATTATAGAATTATATATAGGGCCTGGCACAGTGGCTCACACCTGTAATCCCAGCACTTTGGGAGGCCAAGGCGGGCGGATCACTTGAGGTTGGGAGTTCGAGACCAGCCTGACCAACATGGAGAAATTAAAATACAAAATTAGCCAGGCATGGGGGTGCATGCCTGTAATCCCAGCTACTCCGGAGGCTGGGGCAGGAGAATCACTGGAACCCGGGAGGCGGAGGTTGCAGTGAGCCGAGATAGCACAGTTGCACTCCAGCCTAGGCAACAAGGGTGAAACTCCATCTCAAAAAAAAAGAATTATATATAGAAATATATAGAAATAAGTAATTTTTCTATAACAGAAATAAATGTCTTATATTTATGTCTTATGTCTGTATTAGAGAAGGGGTCAGTCTGCTCCCCAGGCTGGAGGGCAGTGGCATGATCTCAGCTCACTGCAAGCTCTGCCTCCCAGGTCCAAGTGATTCTCCTGCCTCAGCCTCCCGAGTAGCTGGGATTACAGGTGCGTGCCACCATGCCCAGCTAATTTTTTATTTTTAGTAGAGATGGGGTTTCACCATGTTGGCCAGGCTGGACTTGAACTTCTGACCTCATGATCCGCCTGCCTTGGCCTCCCAAAGTGTTGGGATTACAGGTGTGAGTCACTGTGCCCGGCCATCCTGAAGCTTCTTGAGCAAGGTTTCATGGGAGGTAAATGTTTGAGACTGTACACGTCTGAAAATGTCTTCAACCTCCTCTCTGACTTAATTGATAGTTGACTGGCTACAGAATTCATCGACCAAAATCTATTTCTTTTGGAATTTTTGAGGCATTGTTTTCTCATCTTCTTGTTTGCAATATTGTTCTTGAGGAGTCTGCAGATTTTGTTGTTTACTTGTTTGTTTTTTGTTTTTGAGACAGAGATGATAGTGGCAAAGGAGAGAGTCGTGAGGCTGGGGTGGTGGCAGAAGGTGGTAACGGAGGGTGAGGCACAAATGAGGCTGATGTGAGGGAAGGAAAGGCGTGGCAGGCTCTGCCAGCTGTTCACAGTGGCCATTTGCACATTTGCACCTTCAGGTTTTTTTTCTGTCTTTTTTTTTTTTTTTTTTTTTTTTTTTTTTTTTTTTTGAGATAGAGTCTCACTCTGTTGCCCAGGCTGGAGTGCAGTGGTGTGATCTTGGCTCACTGCAACCTCTGCCTCCTAGGTTAAAGTGATTCTCCAGCCTTAGCCTCCCAAGTAACTGGGACTACAGGTGCACACCATTACGCCCAGCTAATTTTTTTTGTATTTTTGGTGGAAATGGGGTTTCACCGTGTTGGCCAGGCTGGTTTCGAACTCCTGACCTCATGTGATCCTCCTACCTCGGCCTCCCAAAGTGCTGGGATTACAGGCATGAGCCACCATGCCAGGACGAGAAGTCTGGTTTCTAAAATTCTGTTTTATTTTTCTCTCTGTTTCTTTTTCCTTCTTTCCTTTGAGTAGGAGTTTCACTCTTGTTGCATAGGCTGGAGTCCAGTGGCGCGATGTCAGCTCACTGCAACCTCCGCCTCCGGAGTTCAAGTGATTTTTTTCCTTGATGAGATTGTTCCTTTCCTTATTCATTTGTGGGAAATCTATTAAAGTTAGCCCTTTGCATGTGGTGCAATTTGGAAGTCTTTTTCCAGTTTTGTTCATGTTAATTCTGCATTGATCCAACGTAGACATTGTTATGAACGATGAGCATGCCGCTCTCACCCTGACACTCTTTTGATTCCCCATCTCTATGGTTTCTGTTATTAGAACTCACTCTACCACATTTAATCCTCTTTCAAACACAAGCTTCTGACTGTCAGGCTTCTAGGATAAAATCATGATGATCTAATCACATCTCCGACATTGCTGCAAAAGCAGTGAGAGATCTCTGTTTGAAAGTCTGGTGAGTACCATTTTAGAGTTTTTTCAAAGTTTCTGACTACAATTCAAAATAAGAAATGTACTTACATCACGACCTAGCACACATGCATATACGTATATCTATTACGTAATTTAAAGTTTCTATAACTTGACCAGTCACACTCCTGTAATCCGAGTACTTTGGGAGGCCAAGGCAGATGGATCACTTGAGGTCAGGAGTTCAAGACCAGCCTGACCAACATAGTGAAACCCCGTCTCTACTAAAAACACAAAAAAGTTAGCTGGGCGTGGTGGCACACGCCTGTAATCCCAGGTACTCAGGAGGCTCAGTGGGAGAATCGCTTGAACCCAGGAGGCAGAGTTTGCAGTGAGCTGAGATCGTGCCACTGCACTCTGGCCTGGGTGACAGAGTGAGACTCTGTCTCAAAAAATAAAAAGTTTTATATAACTTGTGCAAGATTCACAATGTGGGCAGTGCCAGCCTCCAGTCTCTTCTGTTTTTGCTTTTGTTTTTAAATGCCAGTCTAAATCCACTTAATCAATTTCAAGGCCTTAGCAGATCCCTACCTGTCTGCTTTCTAGAACAAGTCTACGGTTTTGTTTGGTTGGTTGGTTTGGTTTTTTTGGGACAGGGGCTTGCTCTGTTGCCCAGGCTGGAGTGCAGCGGTGAGATCTTGGCTCACTGCAACCTCCACCTCCTGGGTTCAAGCAATTCTCATGTCTCAGCTTCCCAAGTAGCTGGGATTACAGGCGCCCACCACCACACCCGGCTAATTTTGTATTCTTAGTAGAGACGGGGTTTCACCATGTTGGCCAGACTCTCTTGAACTCCTGACCTCAGGTGATCCACCTGCCTTGGCCTCCCAAAGTGCTGGGATTAGAGGCGTGAGCCACTGCACGCAGTCAACTCTCTGTTTTTAAAGTTTCTATGCAGATATTTTAAAATTTGTTTTATTCCACTCAAGTGAGGTATAATTTACATTACAATTACAGTAAAACGCGCCCACTTTAAGTGTGCAGTTGGATGAGTTTTGACAATTGTACACCACCTTAATCAAGGCAGAGAACACTTCCATCCAGAACATTCCTCTGTGCCCTTTTGCAGTCAGTCCTCTTACCGCCCACCCCCACCCTCAGGGGTAACTGCTGTTTTGATTTTTAGCATAGATTAATGTTATAATAAATATTTTGTATGCTCCCTTTACCACCCTGAAATGAAGTTTATGGATAATATAACCCACCCACATACAAAAAACTTTTTTTAATCAAGATAATGTCCTTATTGTAATAAAGAAAGAATAAGAGGAAAGTAATTTATAGTAAAATGTTCAAAAGGCTCAGACTTAACTAAGCTATAACACATAATAAAGGGTTAGGGGTGTGCTGGGGCAGAAGCTTTGTCAATGCCAGCTGGACACCCACAAATCAAGACAGACGCAGGTACACTGGCTTTGTAATTCAGGCACCAAATGCTGAACAATGAAAACATGTCCCTGGTTCTACCCACTAGTTGCACTCCTGAAAAATTTAAAACCGTTTACGGGCCAGGTGCAGTGGCTCACACCTGTAATCCTAACAATTTGGGAGGCCAAGGTGGGAGGATTGCTTGAGCCCAGGAGTTTGAGATTACAGTGAGCCCTGATCGCACCACTGCACCCCAGCCTGGGTGACACGAGACCCTAAGATATAACAACAACACACCTGTTTATAACTATCATGGAGTTCCATGCTGGGCTCAGCTAATTTTGTTTTTTTTGTTTTGAGACAGGGTCTTGCTCTGTCATCCAGTCTGATCAACATGGTGACAATTTCCAGAGAGGTCTCAGCATCTTTGAACAAGCAACATCTTAGAGGCACCTGTCAATCAGACCACTGGGCTCAGCTTCCCAGAGATCTGTAGCGTGGGGTGGGGAAAGCCCTTGTTGGAGAGAATACTGGCTTAGGGGGTCAGGAGTGGGAGAGAGACCTGAAAAAACACTAGTAAAACTACTGACCGAGTTCGAGACCAGCCTGACTAACATGGCAAAACCCTGTCTCTACTAAAAATACAAAAATTAGCCAGGTGTGGGGGCAGGTGCCTGCAATCCCAGCTACTTGGGAGGCTAAGGCAGGAGAATCGCTTGAATCCGGGAGATGGAGGTTACAGTGAGCTGAGATCACAGTATTTCACTCCAGCCTGGGAAACAGAGCAAGACTCTGTCTCAAAAAAAAAAAAAAAAAAAAAACACCAAAAACCTCCTAACCTCAAGTGGATCCTCCTGCCTTGGCCTCCCACAGCTGCTCCTCCTGAGGCAGGAGCTGCTTCAGCAGAGACTTCCTAAAAGCCTGTTTATTTTAAATCACCACAAGTGTAGACTCTTTAAAGGCTCCCAGCCGGGAGACATCACTGCTTGGTAACAACGCTCAGCCCTCTTGTTGGCCGGCTGAGTGCCAGGCTCAGTGCACATGAAAAGCAAGCCCGAGAAAGAAGAGTGAGTCTCATGTCCAAGCCAGACAAACTGGGGACCATTGCCAGGGGAAAAAAATTGTGCAGGGTTTCTCTAAGGCCAAGTTCCCCAGACTTCAGTGGCTCACATACCACTCGAGACTTTTTTGTCCTATTCAAGGACTACTTGAACTTTCATTTATTTAATCTTGTTTAAATAATTTTTAGACTTAATTCATTTTGAAGGCAACATTGTATCACTACTATAAAGGAAAAACCAAGATCACTTACTACTTTTTCAAAGAAAATACAGGCTGGGCACAGTGGCTCACAACTGTAATCCCAGCATTTTGGGAGGCCAAGACAGGCGGATCACCTGAGGTCAGGAGTTCGAGACCAGCCTGGCCAAGATGATGAAACCCCATCTCTACTGAAAATACAAGAAATGAGCTGGGTGTGGTGGCGGGTGCCTGTAATCCCAGCTACTCTGGAGGCTGAGGCAGGATCATCCCTTGAACCTGGGAGGTGGAGGTTGCAGTGAGCTGAGATCACGCCATTGCACTCCAGCCTGGGCAACAAGAGTGAAACTTCATCTTAAAAAAAAAAAAAAACGGAAATACAGAGCTGGGCTGGGTGTGGTGGCTCATGCCTATAATTCCAGCATGTTGGAAGGCCAAGGCAGGAGGATTGCTTGAAGCCAGGAGTTCAAGACCCGCATGGGCAACATAGCAAGACCCTATCACTACAAAAAGTTTTTTGTTTTTTTGTTTTTTTTTGGAGATGGGAGTTTCATTCTTGCCGCCCAGGCTGCAGTATAATGGCACAATCTCGGCTCACCACAACCTCCACCTCTCAGATTCAAGCAATTCTCCTGCCTCAGCCCCCCAAGTAGCTGAGATTACAGACATGCACCACCATGTCCGGCTAATTTTGTATTTTAAGTAGAGACGGGGTTTCTCCATGTTGGTCAGGCTGGTCTCGAACTCCTAACCTCAGGTGATCCACTTGCCTTGGCCTCCCAAAGTGCTGGGATTACAGACGTGAGTCACCTCACCCGGCAAAAATTTTTTTTAATTAGCTGGGCACTGTGGTATGCACCTGTAGTCCCAGCTACTTGGGAGACTGAGGTGGGAGGATCGCTTGAGCCCAGGAGGCAGAGGCTAACAGTGACCCAAGATTGTACCAGTACACCTTAAGCTTGGGTGACAGAGTGAGACCCTGTCTCTAAAAAAGAATAAAAAAAGGAAGGAACACACAGAGCTATTCACATAACAAATGTTTTGTGTACCACCTAAATCTGTAAAATCTCACTAGCATATTCCTCTCTGTGGGAAATACTGTTCTAAATGCAAATTAGTGACAATTTCCAGAGAGATCTCAGCATCTTTGAACAAGCAACATCTTCGAATCACCTGTCAATCAGACCCCTTGGGCTCAGCTTCCCAGAGATCTGTAGTATGGGGTGGGGAAAGAGGCCTTGTTGGAGAGAATACTGGCTTAGGGGGCTCAGGAGTGGGAGAGAGGCCTGAAAAAACACTAGTATAAACAGCCCATCTTCAGAAGTCTCAGAAACCCATCAGTACTTTCAGGAGAACATTTCACACACACACACACACATACACACATACAAACTCCATCTATGAATGCTTTGGGCTGCAAGTAATGGGAAACCCACAGAGATGTGTAGTCTGTCCAGATACTCACTGATTTCATTGGCATCCCGGGTTCCCGTTTCTCTGCTCTGCAATCTCTTATCTAGTCTTAGCTTCATCCTGAAGATAAAGTTGTTAGTGGGAGGCTGCCAACCTCACTGCAACATGCTTTCTTGTTTGAGTTCAGCAGAGGCAAGGGAGAGAGAAACTGTCTTCCTGGGGCACTCCGTCAAGCGATCGGAGGGAGCTGTGGGGTATTTGAGAGGAACTAACAGTGATGATACTGATCAATGGTCACATGCCACTTTCTGTGCTACAAGCACTGCTCTTAGCCTTCCCGTGTGCCCTATTCCACCAACTCTAAGGTGCTCTGTGTATAAGAGCCATCTTATAAAGAAGAACAAAGGTGGCCAGGTGCAGTGGCTCACACCTGTCATCCCAGTACTTTGGGAGGCCGATGTGGGCGGACCACCTGTGGTCCAGAGTTTGAACCCAGCCTGGCCAACATGGTGAAATCCCATCTCTACTAAAAAGACACAAATTAGCTGGGCGTGATGGTGCATGCCTGTAATCTCAGCTACTTCGGAGGCTGAGGCAGGAGAATCACTTGAACCCAGAAGGTGGAGGATGCAGTGCGCCGAGATCGTGCCACTGCACTCCAGCCTGAGCAACAGAAGAAGACTCCATCTCAAAGAAAAAAGAAAAAGCAAACAAAAAACACAACTGTTGATTAAACTACCACAGATCATCTATTTTAACACCCATCCCAATTCCGTGGATCAATGAAATACTCCATACTAGCTCATTTGATCCTCTCCACAACCCCATGAAGTAGGTAGTATTATCGTCCCTGTTTTATACAGGGGGAAACTGAGGTCAGAGAGACTGAGTGGCATGCCCAGAGTCCCCCCAGAGTGCCTCCAGGTGGAGCCTTGATTTGAACCCCGGGCAGTCTGGGAACAGAGCCCTGGCTCTTACCTGCTCTCCACACTGCCTCTCCGCTTCCAGTCTGAGTTGGAGAAGTAAACCCAGGAAACACACAGACAGCTGGAAATATCTGCCGGTTGGCCTATAAAAAGGCGCTCAACATGGCTGATCATCGGACACATGCAAATCAAAACTGCAATGAGATATATCATCTCACCCCAATTAAAGTGGCTTATATCCAAAAGGCAGGCAGTAACAAATGCTGGAGATGATGTGAAGGAAAACCCTCATACAGTGTTGGTGGGAATGTAAATTAGTACAACCACTATGGAGAACAGTTTGGAGGTTCCTCAAGAAAACTAAAAATTGAGCTCAGTTGCGGTGGCTCATGCCTGTAATCTCAGCACTTTGGGAGGCCAAGGCAGGTGGATCGCTTGAGGTCAGGAGTTCGAGACCAGCCTGACCAACATGGGGAAAACCCGTCTCTACTAAAAATACAAAAATTAGCCAGGTGTGGTGGTATATGCCTGTCATCCAGCTACTCAGGAGGCTGAGGCGGGAGAATCGCTTGAACCCAGGAGGCGGAGGTTGCAGTGAGTGAGATTGCGCCATTGCACTCCAGCCTGAGGGACAGAGCGAGACTCCATCTCAAAAACAAAACAAGAATTAAAAACTAAAACCTAAAAATTGAGCCACCATGTGATCCAGCAATTCCACTGCTGGGTATATACCCCAAAGAATGGAAATCAGTGTATTTATTAAGGAAATATCGACACTCCTATGTCGATATTGTGAGCAGTGCAGTACTGCTCACAATAGCCAAGATTTGGAAGCAACCTCGCATATGCACAGTGGAGTACTATTCAGCCATTAAAAAAGGTGAGATCCCGGCCAGGTGCGGTGGATCACACCTGTAATCTTAGCAGTTCAGGAGGCTGAGGCGGGTGGATCATGAGCTCAGGAGATCGAAACCATCCTGGCTAACACAGGGAAACCCTGTCTCTACTAAAAATACAAAAACTTATCCGGGCATGGTGGCATGAACCTGTAGTCCCAGCTACTCGGGAGGCTGAGGCAGAATCACTTGAACCTGGGAGGCAGAGGTTGCAGTGAGCTGAGATCACACGACTGCACTCCAGCCTGGGCAAAAGAGCAAGACTCTTTTTTTTTCTCTCGTTATTATTATTATTATTATTTTGAGCGAGACTCTTTCTCAAAAAAAAAAAAAAAAAAAAAAAGATGAGATCCTGACATCGGTAACAAGATGAATGGAACTGGAGAGCATTATATTAAGTGAAATAAACCAGGTTTAGAAAGACAAACCTCACATGCTCTCACTTATTTGTGGGAGCTGAAATTCAAAGCAATTGAACTCATGGACTAAGCGTAGGATGATTACTGGAGGCTGGGAAGGGTAGTGGGAGGTTGTAGGGGAGGAGAAGATGGTTAATGCATACAAAAAAAAATAGAAAGAATGAATAAGACCTACTGTTTGATTACACAACAGGGCATCTATAGTCAACAATAATTTAATTGTCTATTTTTAAATAATTAAAAGAGTATAATTGAATTGTTTGTAACACAAAGGATAAATGCTTGAGGGATGGATGCCCCATTCTCCAGGATGTGCTTGTTATACATTCCATGCCTTTATCAAAACATTTCATGTACCCCATAAATAAATACACCTATTATGTACCTACAAAAATTTTAAAAATATGTACCAGCCTGTTGGTAAAGACCTAGGTGGGTGGCCACAACAGGCTTCCTAACATCCCCAGATTGAACTTACTGTCTACAATGGAGGCTCCCTGGCCAGGTGCGGTGGCCCATGCCTGTAATCCCCGCACCGTGAGAGGCTGAGGCATGTGGATCTCACCTGAGGTCAGGCGTCCGAGACCAGCCTGGACAACATGGTGAAACCTCGTCTCTAGTAAAAATAAAAATAAAAATAAATTTGTCAGGTGTGTTGGTCCATGCCTGTTATCCCAGCTACTCCAGAGGCTGAGGCAGGAGAATTACTGGAACCCGGGAGGTGGAGGTTGCAGTGAGTAGAGATCGTGCCATTGCACCCTAGCCTGGGCGATGGAGCAAGACATCGTCTCAAAATAAATAGATGAATAAATAATAAAAAATAAAATGGAGGCTCCTCACTAGCTGATTTATAAGCACAAGAATAAGTTCCCATAAACCATGGGTCCTCCCCAACCACCAAACCCCAAGGAAGGCAGAGGGACAGAGACAAGCTGCAGCTGTTCGTCCTCCACCTGTCCTTCCTGGAGAGTGCAGTGGAAAATACCACCTTTATTTGGTAACATGAGGAATGAGGAATTATAAAATCCCTTTCAAAGACACATCAAAAAAGAGATCAACTGCCTTAGTTAATGTGGGAAGTAGAAAAGTTCCTCTTCAAAGTTTTCTTTCTTGTTATAGAATAATCATAAGTGTTAAAAATAATACTTAGTTTTAAACACTTTCTTCAAAGCCTTCTTGCTTTTTGCTCATAACTTTTTGTTAAGCCCTGTCCTACGTAGCTGTTAGACATGCTCACAGGCACATGTCCTTGGGCGTTAAACAAGATATTCAGCTATTACTTTTCTAAGTCCTGTTGCAAAGCAACTTCCTGTCCTTTCCTTATTTGGACTTCCTCTTTTCCTTTTGTTCTCCGTTGCCTTTAAATAGTCAAGAAGGTTTTAAGTTATTAGCCAATCAGGTTCAGTTTTAGACTGTGAGGTCCAGCTCCAGCCAATGGAGATCAGACACAGCAGTAAAGACAACCCCAGATGCGTAAGGGATAAATATGTCTTCTTTTCCTTTGTTCGCTGTACTTCCGTGGCAAGATGGCAAACAGGTGCACCCTTTCTGCAGAAAGTAGAATTGCCTAGCTGAGAGATCCTTTGTCTCAGTGCTGATTTTTCTTTGTGGCACCAAGCATCTGTTTCCAACAGTTAATCTACACATAATGTAGACCACCAGTTAGGGATGAAGTTAGGATCTCACCACATGATGGATTCCTGTGTCTTCTTCACCCTGGACCAGTACTGGGATCCTTTCAAGAGTGTTATCAGCACTTTCACAGATAGCCCTGCAAAATGGTGGTGAATCTACGGCTCCATTGTCAAGTCAACAGCCCACACTGTTTCCCAGTGTGAGATTTCACTGTGGTCAGCTGGCCCATGGCTTACATTCCTAAAGGAAATGCATTATCTGATCTTTTACTTCCTTCTTTTGCGGATTTCAGTCCACACCTCTGAAGGCATGGGTTATAGTCATCAATTTGTAGGTGTCCTCCCTCATTCCTTCTTCCACGTGGTTCTGGGAAACCACAAGCTCTTACTACAAATCTTAGATCTGTGATCCTCTTTTTTTTCTACACTTTTGCAGAACATCCCCCTCTCCTTGCATACCATTGGCCAGAACTAGGTTGGGTGCCCACTGCTGAACCAATCATGCCACAGTAGATTAGACTGATTGGCTAAATCAGGATGAACCCCAGGGGCTGGGTTAGCCCTCTACCCTCTTGGGTCCTTAGTGGAGAAAGTGTTGAGTGGGTAGGGCATCTTCCCCAGTGTCCACCATTCTTAGATCTTTGGGTCATGTCCATGGTTTTCCCACATACTGGTCTGCTAAGTGAGTCCCCACTGGGGTGTACTCCCCAATACCCCTCCACCATCTGGCTGGTGAGCTACCAGGAGACTTTGCTCTGTTCTTAAGATTCCCCTTGTTGGCCAGGTGTGGTGGCTCAAGCCTGTAATCCCAGCACTTTGGGAGGCTGAGGTGAGAGGATGGCTTGAGGCCAGGAGTTCAAAACCAGCCTGGCCAACATAGAAAGACCTCATCTCTACAACATAATAATAATTTTGTAAAAAACCGACTGGGCACAGTGGCTCATGCCTGTAATCCCAGCACATTGGAGGCAAAGGTGGGCAGATCACTTGAGGTCTGGAGTTCTAGACCAACCAGGAAAACATGGTGAAATCCTGTCTTTACTAGAAATACAAAAAATTAGCCAGACATGGTGGCATGTGCATGTAATCCCAACTGTTTAGGAGGCAGAGGCAGGAAAATCACTTGAACCTGGGGAGGTGGAGGTTGCAGTGAGCAAAGATTGTGCCACTGCACTCCAGCCTGGGCGACAGAGTGAGATTCCATCTAAAAAAAAAAAAATTGGTGGGAGGGGATCCTACCCAGGGGTGGTGGCATGCACTTGTGGTCCCAGCTACTCAGGAAGCTGAGGCAGGAGGATTGCTTGGGTCCAGGAGGTCGAGGCTGCAGTGAGCCATGGTCATGCCATTGTACTCCAGCCTGGGTGACAGACTGAGACCCTGTCTCAAAAAAAAAAAAAAAAAAAAAAAGAGTGTTTAAGAGGAGCTTCAGGGAGACTCAATAAGAATAAGAACAAGGAAGTGGACAGCCTGGATTGACAGCCACAGTCCTTGCTCAACAGGGAGATCAGTGCAGAATGGACCTGACCCTGTAAATGACAGGTGACCAAAGGTGACAATATGAGTTAACATTTTGCCTCTGCATACAGTGAACTGCAGGTGCCCCCTTAACCATGGCAACAGGGTTGATGATGCTCTTAAGCCCTGCAGATTAGAGAACTGGCTGCAGATGCCCTTCCCTAAGGCTCTGTTCTCCTGGAACCACCATCAGCCATGACCTGATTATCGGCAGGCTGAATTACAGCCCCTAAATATATTCAGGTCTGCGAAGGTCTGAATGTTTGCATCCCCTCTGAAATTCACATACCGAGGCCAGGAGCAGTGGCTCACACCTGTAATCCCAGCACTTTGGGAGGCCAAGGCAGGAGGATCACCTGAGCCTGGGGATTCAAGATCAGCCTGGCTAACATAGTAAGATCCCCATCGCTACGAAAAATCAGCTAGGCATGGTGGGATGCACCTGAAGTCCCAGCTACCTGGGAAGGCTGTGGTGGGAAGATCACTTGAGCCTGGGAGGTCGTGGTTGCAGTGAGCCATGACTCTAGCCTGGGCAACAGAGAGACACTGTCTCAAAAAAATAAAAAAAATTTGTATATGGAAATCCCAACCCCCAAGATGATGGTATTAGGGGACATTGGGAGGTGATTAGGTCACGAGGGCAAAGGCCACATGAATAGGATTAGTGCCCTTGTAAAAGAGGCCTCAGCCGGGCACAGTGGTTCACACCTGTAATCCCAGCACTTTGGGAGGCCTAGTTGGGCGGATCACAAGGTCAGGAGTTCAAGACCAGCCTGGCCAACATAGTGAAACCCTCTGTCTACTAAAAATACAAAAATTAACCAGGTGTGGTGGCGTGCGCCTGTAATCCCAGCTACTCAGGAGGCTGAGGCAGGAGAATTGCTTGAACCCAGGAGGCAGAGGTTGCAGTGAGCCAAGATCGCACCACTGCACTCCAGCCTGGTGACAGAGCAAGATTCTGTCTCAAAAAAAAAAAAGAGTCATAGAGGGAGCTCTTGCCTCTTCCACCATGTGAGAACACAGGGAGAAGCCCTGCCTGTGAGGAAGCGGGGCCCCTGTCAGATGCTGAATCTTATACAAAAGAAGGGTCTTTGCACATGTGATTAAATTGATGATTTTTTTTTTTTTTTGAGATGGAGTCTTGTTGTCACGCAGGCTGGAGTGCAGTGGCATGATCTCGGCTCACTGCAACCTTCGCCTCCCAGGGTCCAGCAATTCTCGTGCCTCAGCCTCCCAAGTAGCTGGGATTACAGGCGCATGCCACCACACCCAGCTAATTTTTGTATTTTTAGTAGAGTCAGGACTTTGCTGTGTTGCCCAGGCTGGTCTCAAACTCCCAACCTGAGGTGACCCACCTGCCTTAGCCTCCCAAAGTGCTAGGATTACAGCCAGGAGCCCCCATGCCCGGCCAAGTTAATGATTTTAAGATGAGATTATTCTGGATTACCCAGGTGAGCCATATATGCTATCACAAGTGTCCTTATAAATGAGAGGCAGAAGGAGGTTGCACACAGAAGAGGAAAAGGCAAAATCACTGCAGAGGCAGAGATCGGAGCGATGTAGCCACAAGCTAAGGAATGCTGGCAGCCCCCAGAAGCCAGGAGAGCCATTACATGGCTTCTCTCTTAGATCCTCCAGGAGGAAGGCAGTCCCGCCTCTTCCTTGACTCCAGCCCAGTGAAACTGATTTTAGACTATGGCCTCCAGAGCAGCAAGAGAATAAATGTCTGCGTTTGAAGCCACCAAGTTTGTGATAATTTGTTACAACAGCAATGGAAAACTAATACAGGACTCCAGCAGAGAAGCTGAGCTGACCAGCCCTCCTGGAGCCTGCACACAGTCGACAAGTTGCAGTGACAGAGAAGGTGGCCATGGTCAGTGGCTGGATGAGTGGGACGGAGAGAGGGAGCTGGAAAGTCTATGGAAGGTTTCCAAGAAAATCAGAGCAGGTGAAGGGGGTAAAAAGGTCAGGGTGATGGCCAGGTGTGGTGGCTCACACCTGTAATCCCAGCACTTTGGGAGACTGAGGTGGGAGAATCACTTGAAGCCAAGAGTTTGAGACCAGACTGGGCAACATAGTGAGACCCCATCTCTACAAAAAATTACAAAACTCAGCCAGGTATGCACCTATAGTCCCAGCTACTTGAGAGGCTGAATCAGGAGGCATCGCTTGAGCCTAGGAGTTCGAGGTTGCAGTGAGCCGTGATCAGGCCACTGCACTCCAGACTGGGCAACAGAGCGAGATCCTGTCTCAAAAAAAAAAAAAAATACCAGGAGTTCAAGAAAAGGCAGGGTGGTTAAAGTATTAAAGGCAGTGGTCAGGGGAAGCCTGGCTGGGAAGGCAAGATTTGAGCAAACACTGGAAGGAGGGAAGGGAGTGACCCACGCGGAGGGACAGCCAAGCAAAGGTCCTGTGGTGGGAACAGAATAAGAAGCAGGGGCCGGGCCGGGGGAGCAAGGAGCCCGTGGGAGGCCATGGAGTCAGAGCAGGGTGGGGCAGGTCATGCGGGGTCTGGTGGGCCCTGGGGAGGACATTGCCCTTTACTCGGGGCGGGATGGCACCCTGGGAGGGTTCTGGGCAGAGGAGTGACGCAAAAGTTCACAGCACCCCGGTGGCTGTGGAACAGATTGCGAGGGTGGCGTGGAGAGGAGCAGAGAGCCGGTGGATGAGAGTGATGGTCCAGATGGAGACAGGGATGGACGGACCCAGGGTGGTGGCCGCGGTCGGGGGAGAGGGGCAGGTGCCGTGGGGTTTTGTGCAGCTGGAGCTGCCTGGGTTTGCTGACTTCGCTGTTTCTCTCACAGGTCCTGCACTTTCCTCTAAGTCCCTCCCCAGCAGCGGGGGCCAGCCTGTGGCTAAGGCTCTCAGGGCAGGGTGCGCCCAGTTCAGACCGGGGCCTGTGCAGGCCTGCCCCATTTCTCCCCTTTTGGGTGCTCTGCAGAGATCTAGCGCCACCTGCACCACCGCCCCTGTGTGCAGAGGTTCAGCTGGAACTGCTCAGCCACCGGGAACTCTAGGACACGCCCGGTGGCTTGGTCCTGGGGCCCTGTGGCTGGAAGCTGGCAAGCCCTTGGCGCCCCCTGGCGGCCACCAGAAGGGTGCTGCCAAGAAGATTCTGTACGTCTCCAGCTCACTCACCTGGACGTCACATTCAGGGCACTGGGTCATCAATGGCCCGTGACCATCTCTTGCACTGGAGCCAAGTAGATGGGTTCATGTATCAACTTTCTTTTTTCTTTTTTTTAGAGTTCCATTTCTTGAATTTTTTTTTTTTTTTTTGAAACAGAGTCTTGCTCTGTCACTCAGACTGGAGTGCAGTGGCGCGATCTTGGCTCACTGCAACCTCTCCCTCCCAGGTTCAAGTGATTCTCCTGCCTCTGCCTCCCGAGTAGCTGGGACCACAGATGTGTGCCACCATGCCCAGCTAATTTTTGTATTTTTAGTAGAGACGGGGTTTTGCCATGATCTCGTTCTCGAACTCCTGGCTTCCAGTGATCCACCCGTCTTGACCTCCCAAAGTGCTGGGATTACGGGCATGAGCCACCATGCCCAGCCAAAATACAGATTAAATACACATAGGATGTTTTTGGTACTTTATATCTAAAGGGCCTATTATCTCAGAATTGTGCTTTCCCCAGTGTTTAGACTGAGCCTAGTTACTTAGCAAACTTGGATTTACAATAAGATAATGTCCCTTTATTTTATTTAACTTACTGTTATTATCACTTCTTTTGACACAGAGTCTCACTTTGTTGCCCAGGTTGGAGTGCAGTGGCATGATCTCCACCCACTGCAACCTCCACCTCCTGGGCTCAACCCATCCTCTTGCCTCAGTCTCCCCAGTAGCTGGGACCACAGACGTGTGCCACCATGCCCAGCTAATTTTTCTATTTTTCTGTAAAGACAGGATTTCACCATGTTGCCCGGCTGGTCTTGAACTCCTGAGCTCAAGCAATCTGCCTGCTTTGGCCTCCCAAAGTCCTGGGATTACAGGCATGAGCCACCGTGCCTGAGATGCAATGTCCTTTTAGAAAGGAGCTTTTTTTTCCCTTTGCTGTCTGCAAAAATGCCTTTATTTCTCCCACAGCAACTAGTATTCATGGCTTGTAACTCCTGTTGCTGGTAAGACAGACATCAGGCTCTTAAAGGACTGGTCAGTTTCTTCTCCACAATAGGCAAATTGTAACGCCTCTCCCCTCCCGGGGTTTTGGAGACCATGACTCTGTAACATGACGGGTGCCAGATGCTCTCCGTTCAGCCATAGCTGGGCTCCAGGAGGGACACACATGTGGTCACTGTATGTTGGGGTCCGTGAGATCGGCACGTCTGCTGGGGTCTCTTGACCAGCAAGAGGGTCCTAATACCTGGAAGAGAGAGTGCGCGGAAGAAAAGAGAGATAGAGAAAAATGGGTCTGGAGGTCTGAAACGAGCCGTGCTCAGATCAGCGATTTATTCTTTGTGCACAAGAGCTTATATGTGCTTTTTCATATAGTGACTGACGTAGGTCCCATTACAAAAGTTTTATCAGGA
>PVKP010036266.1:0-22594 GCA_004027715.1 Plecturocebus donacophilus | reverse complement strand
GGCAGGTGGTGATTGGTTAGGTGGTTGCTAGGCGGAAGGGAGCTGGAGTTCCTTCAGCCGGGGTCGTTGTGCTGAGTCACATAAGGAAGTTAAGCACTTTCCATGTGGCCTCCTTGCGGGGGAAGGGCTTTCCCTATCAGGAGTCGGGCTCTTTCCACATGGCTGGGGGATGGGGCCAGAAATTCCCCTACCAGACACATCCCAGTGTGGAACGTTCTTGAGCCCATGTCCTGCGTGCTGTGGGCAGGTGTAGTGGGCAAGTGTAGCCTGTCAATTACTTCAAAGGAAATGTCATCCCGATTGGCTTCCCACCTTCCCTGGAACAAAAGCTTTTGGGATTTTCTTTACCAGTTTTCTCTCTTTTTAGAATTTTCCATTAAAAAACTGCCTGTAGTCAGAGGCACATTCCCCTCTCCTGACCTTTTCAGTGTTGTATTCCGTGTCACTGGGTCCAGCATACACATTTGAAACAGAATCGTATGCATAGAAATAGGATTTCCTGATTGTGCAGTAATAACAAAGATAGAAGTTTATCAATTGCTACCATGTACCTAAATCCTCATTTAATCTTTACAAGACCCTTATGCAACGAATGTTGTTATGACCCATTTTACAGATGAGAAAATGGAGGCACAGAGCAAGGAAGCATGTTGTCCAAGGTCATACAGCTAGCAAGTGGCAGAGCAAGGTTTGAGCACAAGGAGTTTGTGTCAGCATCCATGCCCTAACTAAATTCACTGTTGGCTCCTGCACCTCCAGCTATGCTCCACATTTTGATTTTGAACTCATGTTGCAAACTATGTCATCTTATTTACTCACACTGAGCTCCTCCCACACCATACCTTGGTCAACTTTTCCTATTATCTGATTTATTTCGAGAAGAGAATAACTGTTCAAAAGACAAAACTTCAAATAGCATTTTTCAGCAAAGAGTTTCCACAATCTTTATGTAGCCTCTATTTCTCCAGGCATAAAATGAACTGAGCTAGACATGGTGGCTCACACTTGTAATCTCGGTTATTTTGGGGGGTGAGGCGGGAGGATTGCTTGAGCCCTGGAGTTTGAGATCAGCCTGGGCTAGGTAGTGAGGCCCCATCTCTAAAAAAACAAAGAACCAAAACAACATTCCAAAGCATTGCTACAGCCAGAGGCTCAAATATTTATATGTGAGCTTCTAGGGAGAAAAGATGACATCCTGATGTGGGTTGTGGTTACATGACAGTGCCTTTGTCAAAACTCATAGAACTGTATACCAAAAAAGTGGAATTTCACTGAATGTAAATTCAAAAATTTTAAAAGTTAAAATGAAAAGATGTAGGTATTTGTGTCAATAATTCAACAGAAGAAAATAAATATTTCCTGTTTACTTAAAAGCATTAGGCCAGAAAATAATACAAATGTCCCATTCAGTAGTTCATCAAAGATGAAGTGTTTGTAAATTATTCTATGAGATCTACTTCTCACCACATAGTGAGGGTATGAGACTCGCCTTAGCACATGTGCCACAGTAACTCTAGGATCCACCCCTCCCTTCACATAGAACATGCCTTATCATTCCCATAGGAAACATGGAGAAAAAGACAGAACTGGGATTTGATTTACAACTTCATGGAACTGTTTGGAAACCAGGTGTGAAGGGTATTATCACATCACCTCTGATGACTATCTTCAAGGCATCTGTAGTTTGGTCTCAAAGAAAAGGAAGTTTGGTCTCAATTTATAATTGAGCAACATACTTCTAAGGCTTTAGAAACAGCACGACAAACGCACATTTATTTGTGGCTGTGATCACAAAACCTACTGGACCTCACGTGGGAGAGGTCCTGAGTGGCCCTTACAGGGTGGGCTGGAGGTACAGAACCTGTCTACTCTACTCCCTGGCAACAGTGGCCTCAATTTCCACTTTGAGCAGTGAGAGAAGCAAGGTTATAAAAAGCAACTTCTAATTCAAACCAACACATTTTCTAAAATGTGAACATAAGCAAACCATTTCTAATTCCAGTACTTAGAAATAACCCCTTTTGACATTTTCACAAAAAATGGAATAAAATATATTTTAATAACAGGAGAAATGCCATTAAATATTCTCTGTCATCCTGTTCCTTATATTTTCAATAACAATTTCAAATACAGAAAGGTGACAGAAATCATAGGCAGAGAACACCTGCATATCCACCACCTATATTCTAATACTAATCTTTTGCTATATTTGTTCTATTAAATAACTATTCATTTCTCCATCACTATCCATCCATCAATCCTCTTCTATTTAATAGATTTCAAAGGTCTTACTCTGTTTGAGCTGGTGTAACAAAATACTACAGACTAGGTCACTTATAAACAATGGAAATTTATTTCTTACAGTTCTAGAGGCTGGGAAGTCCAAGATCAAAATGCTGGTCGATTCAGGGTCTGGTGAGGGCCCACTTTCTAGTACGTAAATGATATTTTCTTACTATGTTCTCACATGGTAGAAGGGCTAGCTGTCTTTCTGGGGACTCCTACACAAGGGCACCAATCCTGTTCATGAGAGCAGAGACCCCATGATGACTTAATCATCTCCCAAAGGCCCCACTCTCCAACACCATCACACTGGGGATCAGGTTGCAATGCATGAACTTTGGGGGGCATGCATACATTCAGACCATAGCCTCAAGTAAGTTACAGAAACCAGTACACTTCAGCATGCACACAATTAGCTAGAGCTCAATATTTGTTTATGGCTCTTTGCTGAAGAGAAATTTACTTACACTAAAATGCACAAATCTTGAGTGAACAATTCAAAGAATTTTGACACATGCATACACCTGGGTAATACACACCCCTATCAAGGAATAGAGCATTATCATCACCCTACAAGTTCTCTCGTGTCACTTCCTGGTCAAACCCCCACTCCACTCTCAAGAAAGTACTGCTCTGATTTTTTCACCACATTTAGTTTTTTGATATCATGTTAATTTTTTGGTTACATATTACTCCATTATATGGATGTACCATAGTTTACACAATTTTCTATACAGCCATATGCTACATAACAACGTTTCTACCAATGTCAAACTGCATGTATGATGGTGGTCTCTGGCTGCACAGAGCACATGTAAGTTGAATGTTTCATTGAGACTTAGGATGCCTCAAGAATGGAATGGTTAGTCCATTCCTATAGATTAAAAATGGAAATCCATCACTTAACAGGGAAGAGACAATTGATGTCATGTGCTCTTGGGACCTGTAAGAAATAATGTCTCCTCAATCTTTTTATGGCACAATAGAAGAATAGGCTGGTTTATGGTGTAGGCTTATGGGAGGAGAAAGGAAATAGATTTATTTATTGAAAATTTAAAAAAGGGCTGGGCACGGTGGTTCATGCCTGTAATCCCAACACTTTGAGAGGCCAACGTGGGTGGATCACCTGAGGTCAGGAGTTCAAGACCAGCCTGGTCAACATAGTGAAACCCCATCTCTGCTAAAAATCTAAAATATTAGCTGAGCATGGTGGTGTGCGCCTGTAATCCCAGCTACTCAGGAGGCTGAGACAGGAGAATCATTTGAACCCAGGAGGCAGAGTTTGCAGTGTGCCCAGTTTGTGCCACCATTGCATTCCAGCCTGGGCAACAGAGCAAGACTCCATCTGAAAAAAAAAGAAAAGAAAGATTGAATTCTTAAGAGCTTTAGGTGATCAAAAGAAAATAACTATATGTCCATGTCACCAGAGTGAAAAGACACTCAAGCCTTTGAAATATACTCCATTTGTTTACTTTTTAAGAGTTTGAGCTGAATTCACTAAGAAAACCCCATGTTCTGTCAACAGACTAGGTTTATGATGATTTTAAATTCAGTAGCCTATACATTCCTCACTGCCAGCACCTTATGCATGGGTGGTCACTGTATTACTCCCATTTTGCAGATGAGGGGGCGGAGGTGCCAGGTTGTTAATGGCTGCTCAGGGACAGCTGGAAGTAAGCCTCAGGAGTGAGACTGGAACGCAGTATCTCCCCACCTGGCTGCGTCTCTCCTGCAGAATGTGTAGATTGAAATAAAATGAGCCTGACAGGGGTTTCACCCGGTTCCGGACCATTGCTTCTCCCTGCAGAGCTGGCTTTGATGAGGGCCACCTCCATTGGAAAGAAATCAACAGAAGAATCTGCTCTGGATTCTCAAGAAGCCAAGGTGCATTATAATAATTTCTGCTTTCAACCCCCCCGGGACAGGCTAAGTAGCCCACCCACCAAATGTGCACAGAATGACCATCATCTGTCCAGCAGATGAGATGCCTGGGAGGTCGAGAGAGGAGGCTGAAGCCCATGTAGAGGCTTGTGGCTTACAGCAGCCTCAGCCGTCAGGCCTCCCTCCCTTCCTTGAAAGCTGCAGAGATGTGCATGCCTGCAGCCTGTTGAGAAACCCTGTCTCGGGCCAGCCGATCTGAACTCCACTCACACTTTTCTAAGGCCTGGAGCTGAGAAGGGGCTCCCAGATGTAGATGTCTAGGAACAAATCCCAGGCAGCTGCTGGGATTTGCTCTCTGGTTACCGCTCATGCCTCTCCCGTCTTCCCTACTCTTGCATCTACTGTCTGTTTCAGACACTTGGTCTTGTGCAGCTTCTCCCAAGCCAGACAGGAGGCAACACCCATTGGAAGCTGTCAGTGCCGCAGAGTGCTGGCCTGGGCTGAGATAGTGTGAAAAGCCAGCCTGTCCCGCTGTTTCCTAACTCCCCCCGGCAGTGACGGCCTCTTGGCCTGCTCCACTGGCAACGCCTGCCGTGGGGTCCCACCAATTCATCACATCCCCGATGTGCTGTTGCTGCAGGCAGTGTGATCTCTTGGCTCTTCGCTGGGCTACCACATTTGGAAGTGATTTGGGACTCAAAAAGGCTGTGGATCGAGGAAACTGAAATGTTGTTCCCTTCTATTTCTGGCCATCTACTTTCTGAGCTGAGGGAGTGGGATCTGGCCCAGTTGAGCCAAAGTGAAACTGTCTGAAATCAAGAAAGAGGCTAGCCAACATGACGGCAGTGGGTGGAGAGAATCCGCTTCATCCCTCTCAGTGTGGTGGACTGTCAGTCCGGACGCCTGAGTGGGGCCTTGCCATCCCTGCCTGCTGCTCCCGCTGCCAGTCCTGGCATCCGTTTTCCATCTCTACCTGACTGTTTGCCCTGAGCCCACTGTTCGCATCTCTGGCTGCCGCACACAGCAGCCCGGTTTCTCAAGTTGGACATCGCTTTGATTTCCCCTTGGCCTGCAGACCACACCACAATTCCCCTTCCTCTTCTCATAAGCGCAAGCATCCCTTTGCAGAATTTAAAATGCAAAGCTTGACGCAATGGAGGTCCTCAAGGTTCTCCTCCCCTTAAGCTGCTGCTGCCCCATTCTGCTCTTGCTCCTCAAATCCAACTGCGTGGACATTGCCAACTGCGTGTCAGAGGGTCATGTTAGAAACAGCTTTCCCTAATGATCCAGAAAAAGTCCCATTTTTCACAAAGGGTTTTTTTTTCTTTCTCCATGACTTGGTTTTACATCTGACTATTGTTTGCAATAAAGATCAAGGTTTCCAATCCATCATGCTCGCTTCCGATTCCCCTGTCCCCATGGGACGGTCTCCCGCTCCGTGTCTGAGTGCCTTCCCTCCTCACCCAGCCCCCGCCCTTTGGTGGGCTGTGCCAACAGCATAGCAAGAGGAATTTCTGGAAGGAGGCCAAATTTGGCTTCAGATCATTTCTCTTCAACACACACTGGCCTCTGAAAACCAGATTCTGTTTGTCATTTGGTTTGCTCTCCCAGCATTGTGTCATTCCGATGGTAATGCTGATGGATTTCAAGCTTGCCTTGTAGAGTAACACACAAGGTTTTCATAAGCACATTAATCTTAAAAGAAAAACTGTCAGATGCAAATAATACCCATATGACTGATGTTGCAAAGACACAAACTAACTCTTAACATCCATTCCCAAGGAATATTATCTTACAGGGGCCTGATGCTGCCTTTAACCCTCTTCCAACATAGGTGCTTGTGTTGCAGGATTTTGTGGCACCTAAAAAGCTTGCTTTCTACACCGAAAGCTGAGGATTAATGGCCTGTCTGCTTATTTGCCAAGTCCAAATAATAGGCTTCGTCACATGGCACTGTAAATAAGACCATGATTACAAGAAATAGGTAATTTCATTAGTTTTCACAAAACGTAATATAAGCAGTCCTTACGAAAACCAAACTGGAAAATCATTATTCCCCAAGAAAAGGCACTCTGGTCTCCGCAAAACACTAAAATCTCATTAGCAGATGAAACATGCTGCCCGAACTCTTTCCTTGGTGGAAGAGTTCTTAGCTCACAAGCTAATTTGTGAAAGGCACTTTCCCATTTTGTTCTGAGGGTCACAAAATGTGTGGTATGAATTAAATATATGATATTGTTATAAACTTGTGCCAGGCCATGATCAAGAACAAGCTAGTAGCTTGTTTTAATTTAATGGTGTTGAAGTGTTCCACTGTAATTAAGCATCTGAAATTTAAATAGAAACAGTCATTAGGCTCAGCCATACAAAGCCACCAGACCAAAGACTATAAATTATTTCAGATGGAGGCCTCAAAAAAGTGTCACAGGGTAGGCACTTGAGCGATCACTGGCATTTAGGGCTGTCAGCATTAATGAATGCAGTTACTCCCAGGTACTGTGATTCCAGCTTCCTCCTACAAGGTCAGTGGGACTCATCACCTGAGACAGAAGTGGGGCCAAGCAAGACAACTTCATGAAAAGATAAAGGAGACTCAAGCCCTTAACGTTCACTGCCAGGCCCTGAGTTATCAGCGAGGGTCTTCTCTGATGATGTCTCATGGTGCTTGGGCTGCTCAAGAGTACATAGTTCTTGCAGCCTGAGAAGGCAGCAGTATTTCCCAGCTTTTAACATAAGGACAAGTACCTGCCTTTCCTTTCATTTTAACACCTTTCATGAAAGTGAAAGATTGTTGCAAATTTGGCCAGGCAAGAGGATTGCTTGTCCTTAGGAAAGGCTGTCCAAAGTTTAGGAATATATTGTATCTATACTTCATGGGCATTTTCAAGGGCTAAGGTCCTTTTACAAGACAATGTTATGTTTTTTAAATGCATAAGTGAACCATTGGATTTAGCAGGCAGGGCAAAATCTTGCTATCCTCCTTCTACGAAATAAGCCAGCCAAGAAATACAGGCCTTTCCTCGGGGCACACAGCTGGTGAATGCCTGAGCCAGCATAAGAACTGAGGTCTTCTGATTTCAAGGTCAATGTCTTTTCTAAAAGGTGAAATTGACTGCTGGTAGAAAACAGAATAAAACTTGTGCTACCTGAAATGACTTGCATTTGCCACTATGTTGCCTATTTTACAATAACTTTTGCTTATTCACAAGTTTGAACAACAAAGACAGCAGTGATTTTAGAATTTTTTTACTAAGCCTTTGACACTATAATGAAAACAAAGGATGATTTAAGATACACAAAGTTGCAATCATTCTTAGGGGATTTGTGGATCCAGAGCCCATCCATGGTATCCATGTAATGGATAGATAATTAAAATCTTTAAATTCTATTAGGTCTTCACCTTATAAATATCTATCAAATATTTTTGAAAACAGCCTTAGTCAAATTCCCCAATTGCCTTCATTGTCTTTCCTCCTACCAGCTGCCTCCTGGTGGGGTCACTGGTGAGCACTCAAAGCATCCCTGTGGGGCTCTAGAGAGGGCTACAGGAGTCATTCAGGGGTTGGGTAGCCTGCTGGCCAGAAAGCTCTTCTGGGAAGTTCTGAGTAGGCTGTGTATTAAATCTTAGAGGAGGGTTGGATGTGCCTGAATTGAAAACAGAGTGTGCTCCAACGTTCTCATCTCCTGAATAGCATAGGGAATTAATGTGGACTCTGGAGTCTAACGCCAGGTTCAAATCCTGGTTCAGGCACTTCCTGGTTTGTGTGGCTGGAGATGAGTTGTCATCTATACCCCTCAATTTCCTCATCTGTACAATGGAGGTAAGTTGGTTAGTTTAGCCTCCCAGGGCTGCTGTGAGACTCAAGCAAGATAATAAGTGGAAATGCCTGGAATGATGGCTGGCATGTAGAAGCTGCTCAGCAAGCCTCAGCTCTTCCTAGAAAGGCCAAGAAAGAGCCCATCAGTTTACAGCCATATGGACCTGGTGGGGCGGGATAGTTGACAGTGAGGCAGCTGCTATAATTTCTTCGGTAACCACGCAAGACCCAACCTTGAAGTTTGCTCAAAAAGACCCAACCTTGAAGTTTGCTCATCAGCTGCATTTGTAGACCTTGTGGGGCTAAACATCCAAGCTGTCATTTTTCTCCACTTAAATTGGTAAGGTAAAGAGTGTTTTATCAAAAAGGGGCCTGTTTTCTTTGGATGTAACTGTGTTGTCTCCTTTGGCCCCTTTGATTGTTTATTTGCTCTATGTGTGTGGCTGCGGTGGTTTTCTGGTATTTCAAATGCAGGCCCTCTTGTGCAGGGGCTTGGCACTACATTAGAAAACTATCTTCATGTCTGGAGTTTCATCTTGGAAATAGCTTCTATTTCTAGACATAAAAGGAATATTCCTTGGAAACAGGTTTTCTCTCTCTCTCTCTCTCTCTCTCTCTTTTTTTTGTAACTTAAAAACACCTTATCTTCATTTTTCAAATTTACTATCTTTTTAACACAGGAAGCTGCTTTTCCTTTTCTGAAATTCAGAGTTCCAATTCTGCTTTCATTACCTGAGCATAATGGTCATTATACTCATGGTGAGTATAATGTAATTCAGGTAATTCCTAGCTGGAAATACTAAACAACACTTTTTTTTTCAGTGCTCCAGGGACGGTTGCAGAAAGGGACACTTAGAGGGGCCTTCAGTGATACCCTGGCTTGGACTGCCATTTCTCAATGGGTGCTCCTGTCTAGGGCAGCTCTGACTACGGAGTGGAAATGACTCAAGGCAATCCACCAGTGGTGGGAGACCTCAGACCTCCTTGCACTGCCAAGAGCCAGCTGCAGAAGCCTCTCTGGGGACATGTGTAATTGAAGCAAAGGATCAAGGAGTTCTAGGAATGGCGACACTAAAGGTCATGGTCATAGCATTGCTGCGTCTGAGTTCCAAGCCACTTTGTGGTTATCAGGAATAATGTGATAATCTCTTGTGGCTATCAGGAATAATGTGATAATCTCTTTGCTGTCCAAAGTGACCTACATAAAATTTGTGAGCCTAAAGATGAGAAAAACAAATGGAATGGGATGGCCAATGTCCCATTCCAGAGAAAACAAAATGTATCCAGAGGTAGGGTGTTCTATGCAAGTTCATTATCAATGGTGAGAGGACTTCCCCTCAGATTACCAGGTCATCACCCATCTTTGCCTTCCATTACGTTAAAACCTGGCATTTTTCACTATCATATCCAAAGGCATCTGGCAGCTTCTACACATGTTAGGCTTCCTCAAAAATTGTAAAGATCTGCTTTATTTTACATTGTTGTGTCAGTAGAGTTGTATGTCAATAAGGCTAATGAAATAAAAAATTAAACAGCAAGGTCAAAAAAGGATGATGAATATTCCATCAGTGATAGCCAATATAATAGTTGAAGTTGAACATTAAAATGTGAGGGACACATGATGGAGTATACAGTTCTGCATCCGTAGAGGAAGAACTGAAGAGGAAGCAGGTCAGCCCTTTAAGAAAGACAATTTGGGTCTAAGAAATGTTCTCCCTGATGGGGACGTTTTATTATTGTCCTCCATGCTGATTTGGTGATAAAGCTAGAAAACTGCACTTCATATGACATGAATAAACTCAGCTTCAAGTTGTTTTGTTGTTGTCGTTTGTTTGTTTATTTATTTTTGAGATGGAGTCCCACTCTGTTGCCCAGGCTGGAGTGCAATGTTGTGATCTTGGCTCACTGCAACCTCTGCCTTCCAGGTTCAGGCAATTCTCCTACCTCAGTATCCTGAGTAGCTGGGATTACAGACACATGCTACCACACCTGGTCAATGTTTGCATTTTTAGTAGAAATGGGGTTTCACCATATTGACCAGGCTGGTCTCAAACTCCTGACCTCAAGTGATCCGTCTGACTCAGCCTCTCAAAGTGCTGGAATTACTGCCGTGAGCCACCACACCTGGCCTCATCTATGCATTTTAAGTAAGCAGGAATTGCAGCTCTCTAAATTGTAAGTGAACAGGAGGTTTAGTATTTAGGAAAAGAAACAGAGTAATGGACTCCAGCCTGTCTTTAGAGAGCTATTTGAGTTCAACTATGGGAGCAAAACACTAAAAGCCTTACAGACCATTTTAAGTGGACTACATAGTGTTTTATTTTCCTGTGATCCACACTAGGGGTGTTAGATGTGACATTGATGAAGCTCTTGTTATGCCTTTCCCCAGGCTTCTGTTGGAGAAAGGAGACTAGGTGCTGAGGATAGGTTTGGCAATGTTTTCCATGAAAAACTAAGAATGCCAACTCTCATGAGACTCCTATGATCTTGTTGTAGGCATGTGATGACCCAACTTACCTAACCCTCAAAAGGACGGACACTTGGCAAGCAAGCTCTGCTCCTCTGCTGATGTCACTCTGTGCTCAGAACATCCAACATATGCCTCCTGGAAAATCTACACTCCAGGCCCAGTGGAAGGATGTAGGATCTGCTTCCTGACTTTGAATGGTTTCTGGTATAATAGGCATGAGCAAGACATGTACTGGACTATAACTTGTACGTTTGCTGTTTTGTGTTGAAGCCAATATCAGATGCCATTTCATAGAAAATGTTTTAGTACATCTCACTAAGAGATTAGGATTTTTAAAAAACAAACACACAATGCTATTATACACCTAAACAATTAAGAATAATTTTAAAATATTTTCTAACATTTTGTCAGTGTTCACATTTCTGTGGTCGATCAATAAATGAGTTTTGCAGTTGATTTGTTTGAATCAGGATTCAAAGGAGATCAACCCTCTCCACTGGTTGAGCTATCTTTTAGGTCTCTTTTATTTCTTCTAATTTTATTTTAATGTGTTACATAACCTTCGTTTTTCCACTGCCATTTATTTACAGAATATGTTCAGTGATTGTTGGGTAAAATTTCCCACATTTCAGATTTGGCTAACTGCATCCTCATGAGGTCACTTAATAAGAACCTTTATCTTATAATTCTTGTAAGCTGGTGATTCGATTTAAAGTTTTTATTAGATTCAGTTTTAAGCCATGGGTCTGGAGCTTCCTACTGTACCATACAGAGACACATAAGGTCTGGCTGTTTCTCTTTTTGTGATATTAAGATTAACAACTGGAGACCAGGAATGGTGTCTCACACCTGTAATATCAGCAGTTCAGGATGTTGAAGCAGGAGAATCACTTAAGTCCAGGAGTTCAAAGCTGCAGTGAGCTATGGTCATGCCACTGAACACTGCACTCTTCTAGCCTGGGTAATAGAGTGACGCCCTGTTTCCAAAAAGAAAAGAAAAAGATTGATCATTTGGTTCAGATGTTAACAGCCTTATTGATGAATACAATTTCATTGGGGCCGTGAAAGACCTGAAGACAACTTTTTGTCTTCAGTGCTCCAGGTATAGCTAATAAACTAATATCAAAAATAGAAACCTCATAGAGGGAAGCAAGGCAAGATGAAGCTAGAAATATGGCTAATATTTTAAAAACACATGTAACAGGCCATGTGCTACATGCTTTGTAATATGTATACTTAGAACAGTTTCTGGTGCATTGCAAGACTAAATAATGATATTATTGTCATTGTTAGTTTGAACCACTTTACCACCTCCCTAAGTCAGCCTGGTAATCCAAAGAAGGTGAAGATTCCTCCCTAGGCACAATGACTTGGTTGCTCAAACGTGAGATATGGGAACTCCTCTCATTTCTGTTTTTGGTAACATTGAACCTGGAAAATTTGTGGAATGTTTGGCCATAGGTGCTGCAGAGGAGGGATGGAAGAGTACTGAAAGCTGTAGGTTGGAGAATAACATTGTCAAAAGGAATTTTAGAATGAAGAGCTGGTCAATCACTAGACACAGAAGGAATGGCATGAAATGGCAGGATCAGAGGCTGAGAGAGCAAGTTCAGAGCTTTGGTAACGGTAAGCTCAGACCTACAGTTCTATGAGTTGTTCTCTATTAGGTGGTCTGAAGAAAGATCCATACCTCACACCACACACTTAGGTTAACCCTAGTGGGTTAAATGTGGAAAATGACATTATGAAAGTACTAGACAGAAGCATGGAGGAATTTTTTATGTCATGGAGGAAAGAAAGCTTTTCTAGTTGTAACACAAAATCCAGAATCCATTAAAAAAAAAGACTACTCTGACTCCTAAGAGTCAAGAACTTCAAAATGAAAAAAAACCAAAAAACAAAAAACAAAATACCATGAGCAAAATCAAAAGACAATTGAGAAACTGAAAACAATATTTGCATCTTATATGACAGATAAGTGCAAATCTTTCTAATATTTAAAGATTTCCTAGAATCTGACAAAAAGACCAACCACCCAATATAAAAAAAAGAAAAGCATTTCACAAAACCACTACAAAAAGGCTTAAACATGTGAAAAGGCATTCAATCTTATTCCTAAGAAGAGAAATACAGATGCAACTGTACTAACTATAATGGTGTGGAATAATAACATACCATCCATCCCTATTAGATTCACTGAAAAAAGTGACTGTTGGGTGCAGAAGATGGTACAACCCTTGGAGAGGCCCATTTGGCAATAGTTATCAAAATTACAAATGCATATATTCTTTGCACAGAAATCCTGATTCTGGAATGTATCCCACAAATGCATACCTGTGGACTCACAAAATAGCAAAGAACTAGACACAATTCAAAGGCCAAAAACACCCTGGTACCTAGGTCAGTGAAATACCACATAGTTATTAAGAGACTGTGAAGCTTTCCATGTGCCGTTATAGAAACATTGCTGGAGTCGGTGAATACAGGCAAGTGCAGAAAGTATACCTGACATGCTGCCTTCCTGGTAAGAAAGGGAGAAAAAAAGACCATGTGCTCTTATTTGCATGTATTTGCCTAAAAGAGAACAAAAGAAACAGATAATTACTGTCCTCAGGGAGGACAGGGCAGGGTGTGGGTAAGAAGAAGGCTTCTCAAGGTGGACCTTTTGTACCATATGGGCCCTTGAATCATGTGAATACCTTACATATTTACAAAAAAATAAAATTTAAAAATGGCTGGGCATAGTGGTTCACATCTGTAATCCCAGCACTTTGGGAGGCCGAAGCAGATGGATTATCTGAGGTCAGGAGTTCGAGACCAGCCTGGTCAACATGGCAAAACTCTGTCTCTACTAAAAATACAAAAATTAGCCCTGCGTGGTAGTGGACACCTGTAATCCCAGCTACTCGGGAGGCTGAGGCAGGAGAATCGCTTGAACCCGGGAGGTGGAGGTTGCAGTGAACTGAGATTGTGCCACTATACTCCAGCCTGGGCAACAGAGTGAGACTCTGTCTCAAAAAAATTTTTTTTTAAAAACATGAATGGTCCTGGGTCTGAAAGGTATACAAGTTGTTCAGGAAGAAGGCTTGTGTACCAGTATGTGTAACAGGAAGGCCCAGCAGCAAGATGCAACCTGCAAAAGGCACTCAATGGGGAGCAGTGGCCCATGCTTTTGAGGGGGCAATTTAAGAAATGTGTCATGGGAGGGGAAGCACTTGAGCTGGATCTTGGTTTCAACAGGCACTGATTGAGGAGAAGCTGACAGGCAGCGAATAGCAGGAGGAGAAGCTCAGAGGAGCAACGTCTGCGGTGAGTGTGGGCAGCAGCTGAGAGCACCATGGGCCTGCTGGGAGCGGAGGGCACTGGAGAACAAAGATGGCCCGTGGGGTCAGCACTGGGGGCCCCAACTGTCCACGTGGGAGCCCGAACTTTATTCTGCAGGTGGTGGGGTGCCATTAGAGGGTTTTGAGTCCCTCGGAATCCACTGGAGCTGCATTTCTACTTATCTGTTCATGCATTTCCTGTGTGCCTAAGCCAGTGGGCACTGCTCCAGCAGTTGGGGGGCTGAGATGAATGCCACTCTGCACCTAGCCTGTAGCTGGCGATCTCCTGGGCAGACAGGTTTATAAAAAATGACTAGGGGCCATGTGCTGGGGGAGGCACTAGAAGTCTGAACCAAGTAACAGGAAACAGATTCAATTCATTTATTTTAGGGGAAGATGGGGGCCTAGGGGAGGCTCCAGGGAATTTGAGATATTTAAATAAAGATGGTGGATAGTTAGTGCTGTAGAAATTTTGGAGGGGAGAAGATGCTGGAGTCAGGAATCCAATCAGCAAAGCAGGTGAATCAAGGCATCTAGGAGAGGTTGCCCTGAGCTGGAATGAAGGGGGCTCCAATTGTAGGAAAAGTATCATTGAAATAGGACAAACAGGATTAGGGGTGATGGTGGTGAGGTGAGGTCATGGGAAGGTGGTGAGGTGGAAAAGAGGCTGCCAGAGTCGCAGCCAGGAGAGGAGCAGAGCTGGGAGAAAGCCTGTCGGCCTCCAGGGCCTCAAAGGCCTGCGGCATGGGGTGGGAGTGCAGCTGGTGGCTGGAAATGAGAATTGGGGCTCTGGGAAGGGGTGGCAGCTGGGGCCAGGAACGTGATGTTGGGATGCCTGCGGGCATGGCTTGAAGCAGCGGATATAGCAGAGGTCCTCCAGAGAGCAAAAGGTAAAACTAAAGAGACTGAGAATAGTTACATTTTAAGGTGCGGGGGCTGAAAGGAGGCATGAGTGAAGGAAGAGAAAAAAATCACCAGATTCAGGAGATCTCAGGGAGATCAGAGCCTAGAGGGCAGGAAGGCAGAAGGTATGGAGGGCAAGGCACGATGCAGAGACCATGCCTGAGAAGCCTGGAGCACATTCTGACCCAGCCAGGGGCAACGAGAACCCCAGCAAGAGAGGCTGGCTGAGCCAGAGGCGAGGAGAGTGAGGAGGGAAACAGCACTGTCCTTTCCATGGAGCTCAAAAGTGAGGAAAGACAGGAAGGTGGGCCAGGTGTCCATGAGAAGCAGGGTCACAGCTTCACAGAAGCTGAAGATGGGGCTCCCTGAACTTCAGGGTTGGCCCCACAGTCACATAGGAAGCCTGAAGCCTGGACACAGCCCTTGGCCTTGGGGAACCCCCAGTTACTAGCAGCTGGGCAGAGACCTAGAAGACAAACAATGGCAGAGAAGTTGGTGTCTGAAAGTCAAAGCTAAAGGAAGCAAATAGAAGCTATCTGCCCACTGTCCTCGCCCACTGATGCCCAGTGGGGCCCTTAACTGGGCTTCTTGACTCCTGCCTTTGCTTCCCTCTGTGGCCCGGCCCCTCAAGGCCATCCTTGGAGGGCTGCTTTCATTTCCAGGGGTTGCCCCCAAGACTGAATGTTCTAGGGTGAGAGTACAGAGAGGAAGAACATTGTGAAAGTGCAGCTCAACTCAGAAGAGATTTTAAAGATGAGGCTTTGCTGCTTTCCAGGGAGAAATATTTGGGAGGCCAGTAGGCTCTGGCTTGCAGAAATTCTGCCTTAGTGAATAGCTAAGATCATCTTAATTAGCCACGGAGGACGCCTGCCTGAGCATCTTTCCTCTCTTGGCATTCCCCCATCTAGCTTCCTCTTGATTTCTCAGTACTCTCATGGTTAATCTTGAGAACCATTATTACAATTTTGTATTATATGAAAATTGTCATCTATTATAGTTATATAATATTATTATAATAATCATGCTATGCGGCTGACATTGTACCAAACACCTTGTCTTTCTCATCTCATTTAATTGTTGGCTGTTCTCAAAAAATGGGTTTTAATATGACTTCATTTTCCAGATGGAAAAACTGATGCTCTGAGGTTAGATTACTTGCCTGAGCCACAGGATGCAGGTGGGTGAGTCAGGAGTGCTCGTCAGTCTGAAGTCAGTGTCCCACCTTCCGGAACTTGGACCTCTCTCCTTGCTGGACGCCCCCCTCAATTCAGTAACCACACCTTAACCTGCCTTTTAGGCTCACACATGCTCAGTCTCAACCCTCTCGCCTGCTTTCTGTGCCACCGCATCCCACACTGCCCAGCTCCTTTCCTGAGTCAATCTGCTCTCCAGCTGCTTTCCTGTGACTACCTCTGTGACCACCTTTGCTTTCCCAGGGAGATCTTTCCTGTCCTTCCTTTGGGCTCTGGGCCTCTGCCTGTCAAAATTCACCCATTCGTCAAGGTCCGTCTGAGACACCAGTTCCTTCCTGAAATGCCCCGTGTTCTTTGGTGCCCATGGTCTCCTCAGTCTCAGAACTGTGTGTTTACCTTGGGTTCTCTCTGCTTACAGTGGGGTGCAAACGAGTCCGCCACAGCATCCCCTCCTGGTTCCCAGAGGTAAATGCTCTGCCACTCCCAAATGGGACCTCAACCTGGGTTCCAGATAAGGAGGGCGGCATTTTTTAATGTTTTCTATTCTGTCCGTCAAATGGACAAAAAATTATATCCTGTGCCATGAAGAGTCTACACTTGTTTTGATATCAAAATAATTTTATTTTCCAAAATCCTTAGGTGATGTTGAGATTTCAGGAAGACGTGCTTTCCCGTGGCTGGCGCGCCTTCCATCCTACTGCCAAGCAGTAACAGGAGAGGCACATCCAAGTTCAGGAGGCAGGTGAGCAGAACGCAAAGTCCTGAAAAGCAAAAACTGCCTCTCGCCCAGCCTCAGCAGCACGTGTCAACTGTGGAAAGAACAAACTTTGCACTTGCTCAAATGGATTACATGTTAACACCACCTCCTAAAGGGTCTGAAAATCATTTATTTCTCAGTAGATGTAGGTTTTCCTGGTGATCAAAATGACTTGATTAATTTGCTCAATGAAGCTAGTTTTTTGAGCTGGTATGAGCCCACCAACATAGTTTATGTTCCCAAGATCGAATCTGTGGGGTCCCTAGGAGGTTCTGTTGCTTTTCCATTTCAGAAATCTACATGTGCTGGAAACAGAGCCAGACCGCATTCTTAAATCGCTGTATTTGTCCCAGAGCCCTCCCACCTCCATACTGGTTGCCTGTCTCTTGCCTCTCAGACACTAAGAGCCCCGATGTTAATCTAACTCTGACGTTGCCCTGCTGCAGCTCAGCCTGCCCTCTCCTTGTCCTCGCACCGCCACAGGCTAAATCATTTCCTTTTGGCAAGAACTCCCACCTTCTCAGAATAATTCCTTCTGCCAGGGCAGGAGGGCTGTGGGCTGGCTGCAGCCACCCTGGCTTCTATCCCTCTGTCATTGGGTAGCAATAGTTTTATCTCCATGCCTTTATCTTCGCAGCAAGGAAACTGTCCTAACAAACCCACATGGCTGGCATGGCACGGGCTGGGTTTCCCGGCAGGCGGTTGGTGTATTGGGAAGGGTTCTCGAGATGGATACCTGTGAGGGATGAAGGGCTGGGCTGACCCGGAGAGAAGTCCCACTGAAGCAGTAGCAGACCAGGCCAAGCTGATCTTCCAGCTCTGGTGCTGGCATGGCCTCGAGTTGTTCTCCACTGAGGCTTTTGTACCCCACAGTGAGCGGCCCCCAGGAAGGAGGTGTTTGCTCGGGTGTCAAGGATCTCTTTAGCCTAGGGCAATGAGAAGGAGGCCCTGCTGTGAGCCACCAGGCTTGAGGAAATGGGCATCTCAGTGCTGGTGGGGGGATCTGGGCACGCTGGGCGGTGTTCACTACCCTACACAGATGCCCGGCCTCATGGTGAACCGAGGCTGCGAGCTCCCTACAGCACTGCACCACATTCATAAGGACAAATAACTAGGAGTCTGCTTATCCCAAGAGTATAACATTTTAATAATAGAAGATGTCACTTTGCTAAAATCTTAGATGTCAGGCACTTCAGGGAGTGGGGAAAGGCTATAGATGTGGGGGAACCCAAGAGCGGCATGAATTTTTAAAAAAATGGTAATTTGGGATAAAAGGAAGAGTCAAGTGTCACTGTTCCTTAGTCAGGAGCCCCTGTCACAAGCAGGGGCCTGCTCAGAGAGTCAGTCCCTGAACCCCAAGCCCAGGCTTGATTTGTGAGGGACTGGGCCCGTTCCCTGAGGGAGCTCCTGGTGAAAGAACACGTTCAGAAGGCAAACAAGGAAGGGGAAAAACCACACTGAAGACAAAAAAGCATGAAAGTAAACACAGAAGTAAAAGATACTCTTCTTTCTGACAAAGGAAGAGCTTGATGTTACAGTGGGTTTAGCCAGAACAAGCCGGCGATTCCTGTTTAGCGCAGGACCCAGCATTTCAAGAGGATTGGACCTCAGGAAGAACCATAGTTCTCCCATGCTGCAGGAAAATTGCCGGCCGGCTGTGGATTGCCGTCTTCCTCGGCTTTCTGAAACTGGAGAGCATATAGCTGTCACTCACCACCTCCATCACTCATCTTCTATTGGCAATAGAAGCTGCTGATCCTGTCTCCCCAGGAAGTGTCACTTCAGGGTCTTGAACCCGGCCCTGTGAAGTCCCTCTGAATCAGGGAAGAACGTGGCAAGCAAATGGAGACTCAGAAAAATAAGGCTGTTTTCTCCTCGAGACACAATTTAAGATGGCTTGATTTATAAATATTTCTATTGGCAAATCATCCACTGCATGTTCAACAGATGTCCTATAAAAGAGACACAAATTAAAATGTATTAGTTCTTTTAAAGTATAGAAAAATAAGCAGGACATAATGGCTCATGCCTATAATCCCAGCACTTTGAGAGGCTGAGGCAGGAGGATTTCTTGAGGCCAGGAGTTCAAGACTGGCCTGGTCAGCACAGCAAGATAAAAAATAAAAAACAATTAGCCAGGTGTGGTGGCATGCACCTGTAGTCCTAGTTTATCAGGAGGCTGAGGTGGGAGGATCACTTGAGCCCGGGAGGTCGAGGCTGTAGTGAGCTGTGTTTGTGCCGCTGCACTTCATCCTGCCTGACACAGCAAAACCTTGTCTTTATAAAAAAATAGTATAGAAAAATAGTATAATGAGAATAATGGCCAGTGATTTAGCATTGCCTGTCATCAAGTGTTTTCTGTGGTTAGGTCATTTGGCCCTGGCCGTAACCCTATCCTGTAGATGAGCACACTGAGGTCCATGAGATCCATGAGATTCGGTCTCAGGAGATGGAATCCGGAACCTGGATTTCAGCCTGTGGACTTTTGAGCTAAAAAAAAAAAAATGCCTAGATTTGTCAATATTGTGCTTTTCTGTAGCTAGGTGATTTTCTGAGTTTGAGGTGCATATACATTTTTTGACCTATAAATACTGAGCCTTAAAGAGAATGTGTAGACCCTCTGTGTGCTTACTCGACAATGAAATACACACACACACACACACACACACACACACACACACACACACACACACACACACACACAGTCGCCATGGATAGAAGCTCTAATTGTGTCTGGTCATTAATTTCTTCAACCTTCCTAGCAGCCTAAATACTAGAGCTGCAAAGAGAAGCTCTGAACGCACAATGAGAACAGAGGGTCATCAATTAAGTCCCCGCTCCCTCTGTAATAAAGGGCAGGTGAGTACAGCCTAAAACGGCAGAGGAAGCCTGAATTTTCAAGCCTGAGTCGTAATAAAATGTCATCTAATCCTGCCTAAAGGTATTCGTCCAAATTAAAGTTCTGCTGAATGCCAAGCCCCAGCCAATGTCACAGCTCCTCTTCCACAGTTACCTACACCCCAGTTTAAAGAGAAAGGAAGATGAAAGTGCCTGATTTGTTCTGCCCGAATCAGTTGGCTGACATCGCAAACATGAACACATGCCCCACACATGAAATGACCAGCCCCTTGCAGGACGAACTGGGCTATATTTTGGATTACAAAATTGCATAACAGAGATTAAACCACATAGAATTTGGGCTCACCCGGAAGTGTTATCACGCAAAATGAAATGGACAGTACTGTTATAGGGTGCCCACTGCAGAGGAGCAAACCTCTCGCCTTGTTGGCCTGTCATGAATCGATATTCCAAATGTGGAACACTTCCCAGTCTGACGGATATTAATTCAGTTATCCACTTTGCCAATGTTGGAATGCCTAGAAACCTTGTCAAAACTCATTTTCTCAGCACACCCGTTCATAAAATCTACAGTCCTGCACCCTCATTCGGCATCTGTGACTGCATTTCCTGTAACCCTTATAACCCTTAAGTTTCTGGGTGTTACTGAGAAATACCAAACATTAAATGTCATTTTCAGGACATTTTAGTTTCTGCTGTTGCTATTATTAATTTTCATGTACCTTTAAATTATTTTAATATCGTCATATAACACATAGTGCAATTTTATTAAAGTAGATGAATATAAAGAATTTTTATAAGATAGTTTAAAAAAACTGATGAGGTTTCTAAAATATGCATTTCATCTTCTCAAGAGATGTCCATGCAAGATTTTAAAAAATAAACAAGACCCAAAGCCCCTCAATAATTTGCGTATTTGTTCTTTCAGTCTTAATAGTGACTTAGTAAACACTGTACTTTTATGTATCTTTTGATGACATAAAGGTCTACAGCGATGCAGTTACTCCAGATTTTTTTTTGAACTTGTTTAAAAAGTGAAATGAGTTTTGTATTTTAGAATATGCACATGCTTACAAAACAATAAAAATCAAATCAAATAAAGCAGTTTAGATTTAAAATTTATTACCAAGTCGAGGCTAGTGAAAATTAAAAAGAATTTTCTTTTACTTGATGTTCGAGACTTGGAAGCGGATAACTGAGGTGTTCTACCAGGACCACAAGTCTGGGTCTGGATAAAAGCAACGCTCAGATCTGCAACGCAGTAGTCCCCTAGCCAGTGTGCAAAAGTCACCCCCATTCCAACCTGCATGTCAATGAAATAATGTTAAGAACCACACTAGTCGTAAAGATACAAACTAAGCTGAGCCCTTCAGAAGATTCCGTATTTCTCGGATGGCATCAGGAGCTTGAGGGTTATGATTGCCCTGTGATCTTACATAGCTACCAAATTAACAGTGCTATTTAAAATGCTAAGAGTTGAGTTCAACTCCCGCCTCTTCGGACAATGAAATCATTCTAACTCCCCCATTGGGTAGCATTTATGATTCATTGCCACCTCTCCCAAAGTCGATCTGTCAGCCTGAGTGGCTAGGTCACTGACTCTCTGCCTCCCCCCACCCCCGCCAGCTTACTGTGCAGTGAAGCTGTACAGATGTTACACCTAAGCAGCATGCTGGGGTCACCTGTGTGAGGGCAGGAAGACAAAGAAATCTTTAAAGACGACAAACCTCAGGCAGCCAACCCAGCTTGGGAAGGCAGTGTTCTCCCCTTTCAGCTGTTTCAAGGAGGGGTCAAAGTGACACAGTGTGAAAATACCTAAGGAACGCTGTTTTAGACATGAATTTAAATATGTCTTCATGAGCCACTGTAAGGTGTTCAGAGAGGTGAGGCCAGTGAGTTGCCAGCCTTTCCTCGGCATCCAGGAAAACACTTGTGAAGCAAGAAGTATCATGTTACACCAGCCCTTCTCTTCCCAGTTTCCCCTAAAGCAGAGATTCTCAAACTTTAATGCGCATTAGAATCACCAGGGAAACTCTTAAAAATCCCAGTGTCCAGGCCACAGCCCAGCCAAATTCAATCGGAAGCTCTGGGGATGGGGTCTGGGCATCAGGACCTTCTAGGGCTCCCTCCAGTGATTCCAATATACAGCACCAATTGAGATTCGTTGTTTCTTAAAAACCCTTTGCAAAAGCAGGACTGGTTGAAATGGTGTCTATTCGACAGCACAAAACCAAACATCAACTCTAGATGGCAGTTCGGTCGGCTTGTTGCAGGACTGGGGAGAAGCAGTCACCTCACGGTGGTAACGCGGGTCTTTTCCTGCATACAGTCTGCAGACCCTGTCTAATATTTTCCATGCCAGGCAATGAGATCACAAACTCCAAAACACTAAATCAAAACCGGAGGCATTACGGGTCTTCAGCAAAACTTCATAGCCCATACACAAAGGGGAGGGAGAAGAAAATTAAAACCATCACCAAGCTGCGGACATATTATGTGTGTGTGTGTGTGTGTGTGTGTGTGTATGTGTGTATGTATATATAGCAAGCACTGGGATGTTGTAGCAATTAGAGACAAAAATATATAGAACAATAATTAGTTAAAAGTGATTGGCTGGGCAGACAGTAAAAATTATCCATTTGGGCCTTAAAGAAAGCTCATTATAAAAGATACTTGATTTCTGGTGAGGAAAATGATTTATGCTGTGGTGGGTAGAAATAACAGTGATATATATATGAGAAATTAAATGAACATGAAGGAGATCCTACTTTGATGAGACTATTCAATTATAGAGGACCTCAAGTCTTCTGAGTTTACACAACCCTGTAACAAAGCCTTTATTCCAAAATAGCGGTGCTTCTAAATTGTATGCTGTATGTAAAAAATAAAAGCCTTAACATCTAATTCTAATCTCAATTTTAATCATGGAAGAAATGGATAACTGAAGATGGGGGCAGTACTTTGGCTTTACTCTCCGTTTACAGGAAGGGTATCTAGAGACTGTCCACCTGCAGGTGTTAGCGTTCCTTTGTGCAAACTTCTAACTACCCCATTTTCAGGGCTTGAATATGTGTGTGTGTGTGTGTGTGTGTGTGTGTGTGTGTGTG
>PVKP010036265.1:0-22598 GCA_004027715.1 Plecturocebus donacophilus | reverse complement strand
TGCCCCCACCTCGTAACTAATCAGAGCATCCTGCTACTCCTCCTTCCCTAGAGCTATAAAAACCCCCATGTCCCAGGAAGTCGGCTCAACTTCTCTGGCCCTTTTCCCCACGGACCATAGAACCTCTCCCGGGAGCTGAATAAACCGGAATTTAATTTTTCTTATACTGGCCTCAGTTTCCTCATTTTAAACTCGGCAATAACCCTTACACTACCTTTAAGCCATGTTAACCTCTGTGACCTGCACAGACACTCTAGATGAGTTCCTAGAAAATATAAAGTAACTGGAAGACCATGAAAAGAGGAAGAAATGATCAACCCATTCTGCGCCTACTTAACTTTGAGACATTCTCTGTTGTTCCTTATTCCCACCCTAACTGATACGGTCATTGGACCTTGGTCAACCTCCTGACTCCACAGCCTGCAACTCCCTCCCAGCTTGCAAAAAACCTCCCTAAACTGAAACTTTCCACTGCCCACCCCAAACCTATAAACCAACTCCCATCCCACTGCCCTTCACGCCCTTTTTGGCCTCGGCCCACCTGCACCCAGGTGAATAAACAGCCATGTTGCTCACACAAAGCCTGTAGGGGGGTCTCTTCATTCAGCGTGCGCGTTTTAACACTACCAACAATGTGAGAGAGATTATATAAAAGGCAGATGGATCAGTGCTTGGAGAGGGATCAAAAAAAAAAAAAAAAAAAAAAAAGCATGCTTCCCCAATGTTAGTTTACTGTCAGGGAGTGTAGCTCTGTTCCCATCAAGTAGAGAACTGGCATAAAAGACAGTGATATACATTATATGGTAAATTAATGATGACCTCTCAATACATAGAGTTGTTTTTTGCCGAATAGGAAAATTTTTGCATGTGAGGAGGCTAAGAAAAAAGAACATTTTCCAAAAAGGGGAAATCTCACAAAAGTCAAATGAGATTGATAGCTAAACTTTATTAAACACTTGATACATTTCAGATACACTACAGAACCCTGGTAAGTAAAGAATATTAATTTGCATATTTTTACAGATCAAGAAATGGAGATACAGAGAACTTAAATACCTTGCCTAAAGCAAATAAAATGAATGAATGAATGAATGGAGGGGACAAGATGTGAAAGCCAATAGTTGGGCTTCAGAATATGCTGCACTTCAAGGCAGTGACCTCTTCTGCCCTCAGGTGGAGAGCTGTCTTTCTAATGTATTAAACATTTAACTGTACTCCAAAAGTATGGGTTTCTTGAAACTATGCCATCCTAGGGCAAGTGCAAAAATCTTCCCTATTTATTAAATGCTAAGGTGGTGTATGAACATATCCAAGGATAAAGGAAGTTATTTCAACTTTTAAGGAAAACTAATAGTTCTAAAATTAAAAATATGTCTCGCCCACCCGTCAAAACCCATAGTTTAGTTGCTGCTTCTTCCTTCTATTTAGATTTTACAGAGATAGGTGGAATTATCTTGTATTGGTCTATCAGAACCAATTATTATATCTTCAGGAATTTTTGAGCCAGTTAAGACTAACATTATTTGAAATTAAATCATATTAATGTACAATTAAATAAGTCACACTAAAAACAAGTTAATATCCTCACAGTATATTATTGCCTACATTTTAGCATTTATCTTCTTGAAGTGATTTATATCCACTGTATCCTCTATTGCAGCGGTCACCAACATTTTGGCACCAGCAACCAGTTTTGTGGAATACAATTTTTCCACAGACAAAGGAGTTAGGGAGATGGTTTCGGGATGAAATTGTCCCACCTCCGATCATCAGGCATTAGAGTCCCATAAAGAGCACACTACCTAGATCCCTCACATGTGCAGTTCACAACAGGGTTCAAGCTTCTTGGAGAATCCAATGGCAGAGGCTCATCTGACCTGAGGCGAAGCTCAGGCGGTAATGCTGTTCGCCCAGTCCGCAGCCTTGAGGTTGGGACCCCTGCTCTATTGAATGTGCTACTCTACATCTCCTCCCATCTCCTCATTCAATGACACCATATTAGTAGCTAGAAGTGGAAGCATTTACACCAAACACTAATAATGGTACTTTTTTTTTCTCTCTCAGGTATCTTCTTGTTAAGCATTTTCCAGCAGACCACAGCCAGAAGTCATTTAAGGCACTTTTGTCTATCCTTTATCTATCTACCTATCTGTCTATTTGCATATCATCTATCTAGCTAGCTAGCTAGATAGCTACCCATCATCTATTATCTATCATCTGTCTGTCTATCTAATCTACCTATCTGTCTATTTCATTTTTCTTTTTGTTTTGCCCCTTGCATTTTTGAAGTATAATTGACAAATTAAAAATATATATTTAAGGTGTATATGTATATCTATTTTAAAATACAAGTTACCCCTAATATCTGCACTGATTTCAAAGCATCTATGTTAAAAGTAAAAGCAATTCAGTAAAAGCACAAAGAGATACTGTTAACAGTAGCATGTGGGAAGCAAGTCAAAGATCATTATTATGTCAGGACCTTGTTTCAATAGGAGACAGGAGAGAAATGTGAGAAAAATGCAGAGTACGTAGGTTTTACATATCCATTTGATTAGCTGCTGCTTAAGGAAATGGAAGGTCTTTGAATTCACACTGCCTCTAAGCCTACTTCCTTTCAGCTTAAATCCTTTAATTTTCAATGTAATTGCCCAAAGTTAAACTGTATTTGTAAAACATATGACTTGGAAAAAGATTAAATTTTACTTTTGTGCAATCAGTTCTACCATCAAAGGAGGGTAGAAATTAAGACTCTGAAGAGTAATCATTTCAAATAGCATCAATAACTGCATAAAATAATCAACAGTGTATATTCCTCACATTATAGCTTCAAGTAAAATAATTTTTTAAATTTTATAATGTGATTCTTTTTGAGCCTCCAGGTGCATCTACCCAATTTAACATTCTTTCAAATGCAGCTTTCCTCTACATGAAATTATTTTCATTTGATGACTTATGACTTGTTCTGGGGAGAAAATCATCAGGCTACATGGAGTATAGGCTACATTCTAATTATACGAGCATATGAAACTCTCTTATGGATGTTGGGAACTTTATTAACTATAAAAAAGGATGCATAAGGTATTTTGTCATTAGTTAGACTTATTTATCTCCCCAATTTAATTGTCCACTCCTTGCTTTTTGCCTTTTGAAACAGGAAGATTTCTAGCCTTGCTTCTGCAAGTGTTCCAAGTAGAACTAAACAAAACAAAACTTCTTTACTTTTACATGCTATGAAAGAAAACAAAGAGATTAAAAAGAAAACTTACTCATGCTTTCATATCAAATTCTTAGCAATTCAGGCTCTTGCTACTAGGACTCCTGACTTCTAGTCAATTATATTTTTCTCGCTAATAAGTAGAGTTAGCACTGAGTAAAAAGTAAGGAAGCACATTTACCCTGAAAATGACAAAAGCAAGTGAATAAAACTAAATGCCTAGGAGAAGAGAGAAAAATTTTCTTAGTCTTATAAGATCTTGGGTTTTACATAACTTAATATCTCCTTATAATTTTAATTTTTTCTTTGCATGAGTCATTTTTGGATAGGAAACCCATTTAAACATTTTGTTAAGTAAAAACACTCTCAAAACCCTTTGCATGAAAATTCTGTTTATGGAAAATATTCTGAATACAATTACTAGTACAATGTAGCTTAAAAGAGAACACATAGCTTTCCTTCAGAAATTAAAGTTATTTTCCTGTTTATAATCCACCATGTTTAAATTTCATAAGTCACCATCTCAGCTCAAACTTTCTTTTTCCCACCATTCCTTACCCTGCCTTCCATACTGGATCCATAAAACGTGTATCCAATAGCTAAAGCCTCTTTCATTTTTCTACTTTACGGTCTTTAAATATTTGGCAGAAGTACTTTGCTTAGTAATACAGCTCAGCGTGAATGAATTACAGATTTTCATCTTAGAAGAAGCATTTTCAGAAGTGATGGGAGCACTGAGCCACTACACAAAGATCAAGTGGCTGAGAAGGGGAAACTGACGAACAATGATAAACCCCTCACTTTTCAGTTTTGAGTAGGATCAGGAGATCAACAATGACTTTAAACCATTTCTTCTAAATATGTGAATTTATTTTAGAATTACTACAGTTCTTTGAAGAGTGATTCATATTTTGCGTACCCACTATGTGCCAACCTTCTTCTTTCATTGATTTAATTTTCACAACTCTTTTAGATATGTGTCGTACTTAATCTATAAATATGAGCAAAATGGAGGGTCTAAGAGGTTCAATAATTTGTATTCAGTTATTCTGTTAGAAAGAGACAATATTGAGATTCAAAACTAAGTACATCTATTTCAAAAATGTTTGGCAGCCAGGTGTGGTGGCTCATGCTTGTGAACCCACATTTTGGGAAGCTGAGATGGGCAGATGGGCAGATCATTTGAGGTCAAAAGTTTGAGACCAGCCTGGCTAACAAGGTGAAACCCCATCTCTACTAAAAATACAAAATTAACCAGGCATTGTAGCACATACCTATGATCCAGCTACTTGGGAGGCTGAGGCATGAGGATTGCTTAAACCCGGGAGGCAGAGGTTGCAGAGAGGCGAGATTGCACCACTGCACTCCAGGCTAGGCAACAGAGTGAGACTCTGTCTCAAAAAAAAGAAAAAAAATTGGCTTTTTACACGCTATTTGCAATTATTCATTCAAGTGTCATAAGTAGGATTTATATTCATTCAAGAACAAAAGATGAATTTAACTATCACCTCTACTATATTCTAGCAATAAGCTTAAAGAACATACTATAGAATTGATTGACTGAGGCCTCCACAGAATTGTGGTGAAGTAGTATGTCTGGATTTTCTATGGGCTAAATAGGCTTGAAGCCATATTAATACCATTCTTTTAGTTTAAGTGTTTGTTTCTTCTCTGAGTCAGTAATATCATATGAATGTGATTCATTGGACATGAAGCCAACACACTGTGGATCACTGCTTCCTCATGTTGAGGCAATCATTCACACCACAGAACTTGTGACAACAATGATCTCTTATCCTGAAAAGTCCACTATATGATGCTTGAATTATGTGTGGATTACATGGGGTATATTAATAAATTGACAATTAGTAGAGATTCATAGCATTATTCATGTAGATATCATTTCTCAAATCTAAGTAGCATTAGAAATTTCATAAATAAATTGAATCATATGTATTAAAAGCTTTAAAAAGCATTTCCACATACATGTTATCCATAAATGGCATTTGCTGAAAACTATTTAGTGATTTTTATTCCACTTATTAATTTTAAGGTTATAGGAAATGTAGATCGTTTAAGAGCTGTGATAAGTTGGTGCTCCTGTTACTGCCATAAGTGCTTCTTACTAATGATCTGTTAGAAATTCAACTTGGCCTTTACAAAACCTGAGCATTCAAAGAAAATTTTTAAAAAAAGCATGGTAAACCACAGGTGAGTCAAATGCAATTTAACAGTGTGTGTTCAGCTTTTATGTTCTTTGTAAGCTAGAATTGATTTCAGTAATTATCCCAATTTTCCAGGATCCCTGGCCTGTGGGCTATTTCTGCTTCTAGGACTGGCTTTTTTTTTTTTTTTATATTCTTAGAACCCTGGCTATAAAATGTCAATAATCTGCCCCCTACTTCAAAGTGATGTTTCCTGGATACAGAGGTGTCTGACCATAAGCATCATATATTTCTCTAGGTCATTTTTTTTAGATAAAAATCAGAGCTCACATTCTGCATCTCAAAGATCCCATCAGAAAGATGCTTTCTTTTGAGAATGTGCATCATTCAGACACATTTTTAATCCATTACCTAATCAAATGTATGGGGTTTTTTTTTCTAATTTAAAACCAGAAAATTATAATGCCTCACCTTAATGCAGTAATTTTGCAGGAGAACCAACTACTTCTAAATTCACTGCTTCATTCATCACTTACTGCACAAAGACCTTCGATCATCTCTCATCTGACAAGCATTCCCCATTCCTTCATGCATTGCTGTTCTTAATTGCCCATTCAGCCTTCTTGTGTTTGGAGCCAACCCTTATCAATCATTCTTACAACTACCTTTGTATAGGTTTTGCACCAGTTACATATTGTGTTTGATTGTTTTGTTTTTGTTCTCTTGTGTAAATTATCTGGTCTCCAATGTAACAGTCAAAATTTCTTTGTGAGGAGAGCTGAATATTTTAGATTACAGATTTTATTATTATTTAGGTATAGCAAGGCCAACAGATGAGGAGATAGTTGAAATTTTGAAACGATAGTTTGTTATACTCAAAGACTTCAAGAGAAGGGGGCATACCATGCCACAGGGAAGTCAAATGGTAAGTACCAGGCTCAGGAAGGAGGCAGAGGAATCAAGGTGGGGGTGCGGTGAACTGTAGGCAAGTCCCATTTTGTGATTTCCAGGGAAAGGAACAAGAAAGTAAGGGTAAACACAGGTCTAGGATTGGCTAGTTTAAATAATTTCAGTGGGCTCTGGGGCATAGGAGCTGTTTATATTTGCTGGTACCTAGTTGTGGGATTATGAGGTCAGGAGAATCATGAACCAGAGCCTGAGAGATTGATAGAGAGAATTTGGAGCATGGATTCTGGCTTGCTTGGTTTGAATGAATGACACAGACACAGGGGAGTTGTTTGCTATTTCTAGGAATAAGCTAACCCTTCCAGGGGCAATCCCTTTAGAGTCAGCAAGGCTTCAACATGTCAAAATATCAGAAAATAAACTACATGATTAATAAAGTTTCTACATTTTAACTCTTTGTAGTACTAGGCAACACAATAAAGAACCTGCAACAGACCTATGACAACGAAATTAACTGTCTATGACAGAACTATACCCTGCAAATTGCTTTTGGACGGTTATCAAATGGACAAATGTATCTATAACATCAACACAACCATTGTTACCTGCTAATTACATCTGTTGTTAATGCTCTCCAGTTGAAGACCACCACGAACACACACACGGTGCAGTTAAACAAAGCGCATGGTGGCTTACGCCTGTAATCCCAGCACTTTGGGAGGCCGAGATGGGTGGATCACCTGAGGTCAGGAGTTCAAGACCAACCTGACCAACATGAAGAAACTCCATCTCTACTAAAAATACAAAATTAGCTGTGTGTGGTGGCACATGACTATAATCCCAGCTACTCAGGAGGCTGAGGCAGGGGAATCGCTTGAACTGAGAGGTGGAGGTTGCGGTGAGCTGAGATCATGCCACTGCACTCCACCCTGGGCAACAGGAGCAAAATTTCAACTCAAAAGAAAAAAAAAAAGAAAAAGGCTTTATTTCTCATTGCAGTGAGGGAGAATACATGGCATAGGTAACTGAGTTGTCTCAGCAAGAATATGTTCAAAAGAACTAGTTGGAGCATTTGGCCTCTGTTTGGTGATTTTGGAGAGGGGTCCAAAAAAGTAAGAGTTTGATGTGGATTTGGTGCTCTCAGAGTGGAGCCATTCTGTAACTGGATATCTCACTAAATCATATCAACAGACAGGGCAGACTATAGCAAGTATTATAATTATATGTAATTGGCTAAAGAAACAGCAGTCCTTTCTATTACTTGTGAGGGGAGTGTCGTGTATGCTATTCCATGGCTTGGACAACATTCATGTTTTGTCTGTGCCCAGGCATCATTACAGAATAGCCTTTTTTTTTGTTGTGATCCATCAGGGTCACAGAGGTCCCTTTTCTGTGAAATTTTTTATGCTCAGCAGGAAAACACAAAGACCTAACTGACAGGCCTCCTAACTGACTGGACTCCTGGATGTCAGTGGCTGCTTCTTTCCCACTATACTGTAGCAAGTACTAAACTTTTCACACACACATGCACACACACACACGTTTCTCATTGTTAGTGAATATTCACATACTCAGGAAGTCACTGTGAACACTGAATGTATGAATACTGCAGCACTGCTCCTACTAGACACACAAGGTTAGGTTCCTATAAGCCTTTGGTCACAACATTTTTGTAAACTGATCAGTATACAACATTGATTTATGTGTGTTTTCTTTGGGACTGACTAAACCATACTACTTATAGTAGGCAAAGTCAAACAAGAAGGCAGAGCACACACAGCCTTGTTCAGCCTTAGCTGGGGACATGCACTTTGGGTGACTCCAAATTTTGCTGCTTTGTGTATATCCGTGAATGATCCTGAAAGGAACACAAGTATTGATTTGGGTATTACAAACATACTTTAATGAGTGGCAAGTTGGCAAATATAGAATCCACATATAATGAAGATGAATTATCCATATTATATCTAATCCTATGAAGAATTTTTCAAGGTGGTATTTTACTAAAGGAAAAAAAATAACTAAAGCAAAATCAGGTAAGTCATTTGCTCAGGGTCATACAACTAGTTTCTGGCAGAGTCAGAAGTTGAACCTAGGTCTGTTTGATTTAAAATCTTATTCTTTCCTTCATAACACACGGTTCCTTCCTGAAATGAGGATGTATACCTTTTAAATGTTAAAGCCCTTTTATTTAAATTTAAGGATTGTGTAGGTAATACTTCTAACATATTATCAGCATATTAATACAATCAACTAATTGGTAAACACATTACTTTTTACTAATTGTTAAGCAAATGTGAATATTGCAACTCAATTAGCATTTAATTCAATACCTACATGTGAATGTTCTGTAATTAAAGGACACTATAATTAAAGGAATGGATCAGACTCTCATTTTAGAAACTGCAGGAGGTCACTATCACTTATCTAAGAGTGTGTTTATTGAATTTGGAAGCAATGTTAGATTTTGAATATTGCTTGTGAGCTTTCCATATGAAATAGGGTGAATTTGATTCTATTATGAATCAGAACACTATAGTTCTCTATTGCTTTTTTGTCTACCAATGGTTGAAAATGAAAATTCCAGACATTTGGCTAGATTTTGAAAATGTTGAACTTTACCCTGAGATCTTTTTATTTTGTATATATATACATATATATATTTAATTGTACTTTAAGTTCTGGGGTATGTGCAGATCATGCAGGACTGTTGCGTAGGTACATACATGGCAATGTGGTTTGCTGCCTCCATCCCCCCGTCACCTATATCTGGCATTTCTCCCTATGTTATTCCTCTCCAACCTCCCTACCCCCCACTCTCCCTCCCCGGTCCCCCTCAATAGACTCTAGTGTGTGATGTTCCTCTCCCTGTGTCCATGTGTTCTCATTGTTCAATACCTGCCTATGAGTGAGAACATGTGGTGTTTGATTTTCTGTTCTTGTGTCAGTTTGCTGAGAATGATGGTTTCCTGATTCATCCATGCTCCTACAAAGGACATGAACTCATCATTTTATGGTTGCACAGTATTCCATGGTGTATATGTGCCACATTTTCCTTGTCCAGTCTGTCATCGATGGGCATTTGGGTTGGTTCCAGGTCTTTGCTATTGTAAACAGTGCCACAAAGAACATACATGTGCATGTGTCTTTATATTAGAATGATTTATAATCCTTCTGATATATACCCAGTAATGGGATTGCTGGGTCAAATGGAATTTCTAGGTCCTTGAGGAATTGCCACACTGTCTTCTATAATGGTTGAACTAATTTACACTCCTACCAACAGTGTAAAAGTGTTCCTATTTCTCCACATCTTCTCCAGCATCTGTTGTCTCCTGATTTTTTAATGATCGCCATTCTAACGTGAGATGGTATCTCAATGTGGTTTTGATTTGCATTTCTCCAATGACCAGTGATAATGAGCATTTTTTCATAGAATTGCCCTATCCCATATGATTTAGATATGACTTGGGATGATCCTTTGTTTATCTAGAATAAGGTCAGACATAGACCCACCAAATTGCATTCTTTGCTTCATAAAAGATTAGATAAACTGTTCGACCCCACTAACCAATCCAAATAAAAGACTTGCTAACTTGATTTAAAGCTTTAGTTAAGCTTTTCTCTACACAAGACCTAGAACTTTGAGACTCATCTTCAGCCTGAGCTATCAGAATGAGAAACAACTTCTCCTTAATCTTCAAAATTACTGAACATAAAGAAATACATCCCCTTATCAACCATCTGACACCTGTTCTTTGTAGCCTTGTTTACTCTACCCTATAAAAGTCCTTTTCTGTTGACCTTTGAGATGTTTGTGGATCCTATGGTAAGAGCATGCTTCCTATTACAATGGTCCTCTTTTCATTACTGCAATAATCTTTTTGAATAAAACCTCTTCTCACCTAAGTTTGGATTTGTCTTTTAGCTGACAATTTCTCTTTCACAAAACTCTGCTGATAAAATGAGTTTCAAACAAAAATGCAGATTGCAGCTTTTGAAATAGGATATTTTCCAGGTATGGCCATGTGTAAACCATAAGACAAAATGACATTTTCTTGCAGTTTATCTTATTCACCCTAGTAAATCTGAAATCAGGAATTAAACTCATTCTCTGATGTGACCTTGTATTAATCTAGGTTTTTAACCTTGGATTTTATACTTGAATTTATTGCTTGTTATAAGTAATCTCAGAAAAGTAGATAGATTCTTTCAGTTTCCAAACCTCTTAAAGAGCAATGAACATAGAACTCTAAACAAATTATTGAAAATCTTTGGGTGAAAACCATAAAGTGAAGATTTTTAAAGTGAACATTAGTGTAAATTGCATTTGGCATAAAATGAGTCTATATACAATCATATTCTAAATTATTAAACAGACCTTAATATTGATATTATTCTTGCTAGTAGCAAGAATAATAGACCTATGCATGGTCCAAATTAAGCCTTTGCTCATGAGAAAGAAATGACATTAGAATAAGTATGATAGCTTTTATCTTTGTTACAAGGACAAAAGGTAATGTTCATGAAGAGTCGGCAAAGTTCTAGATGCCATGTTGATTGTTTTCACATACTTCATTTAATTATCTTACTCTTACGAGTAGTACTATTATTTCTCAAATTACTGGAACACTGAGACTAAGACCTTGTGATTGGACTTTCCAAGTAGGAACTAACAGAAACGAACTATGAACACAAAAGGTCTTTGTACTATATTAAACTTTTGCTAGAGCTTGGATGAAAATATACTTAAAATTTTCCACAGTGCCTTGTGATTAGAAAAGTTAATGCTTTACTCACTCAAGAATGGATTTTAAGGCAGAAATTCTACAAATCATAGGGAGCTAAGGTCAGCAATTAAAATTAGATTTTTGTTTATTTAAAGAAATGAGTGTTGTGAGCACAAATACTCTGTAAATGAAAGCTTTCTCCAGTATTGAAGTGATGAAAAGAAGGCTGGCTCTCTATGCAAGGGAAAGTTTTCACTAGGACCTTCTTCCTTGTTATTTATTTGGTTCAAGATTCCAAGTCAGTTCAATGATGTATACTCTGGTGCAAGAGAAGAGTGTTGCCCTTATTGATTGTAAAGAAAATTTTATCTGTTTGACAACTATGATGCTATTTACAAAACTTATCTTACAAATATCTTCTTATAATAGCAGTTATAAAAGAAATATACTAAGGTAAAATTTTAAAATATATTAAAAAACACTTAGATGAATTTGATAAGACATTAAGATATCTGATGCACTTACAAATATTTACCTATCTGAAAATGTATTAAAGTATTTGAAATCTTTCTACAAAATATGACATTCTCTTCCTCATTCCTAAACCTGTTTTCTGGTAAGGACTTTGGTGTAGAAAATTGTATTACTTTAAAAAGACATCTTGTTATGAAATTATAAGTAGTAAAGGCAGACTACTAGCTAATAGACATAAAGGAGAATGAAAAAAGCACATTTCATTGAGTGGGAAATTAATTGCTTATAAATTAGCCTTTGGGTCATATCAAACTCAAATAGAAAAGCTGGTGACATATGGCCAGTTCTAGTCATCTTCTAAGCTTCAGAGAAGTGGTCCCTTTTTTAGGAAGGCAGTTTCAGGAAATATACTGTGAATTAATGAATACCAGAAAATCAAAAATTGAAATAGAAATCATGAACTACCCACAAAATTGTATTATGTCATACTGCTTTAAATGTATAAAATAAAATATCAAGAATACCTTGTACTCATAATAGTAAAAAAATCAATGTGTAACCCATTGTTCATTTTTTTAAATAATAATTGACTTGAGCATATTCAAAGTCAGTGCTAACGTTAAACATTATCTTGTCCATAATGCTAAGATGCATAGGAGTTGTATATACCAAAAGAATTTTGGTTTATTTGTTTTTGTCATGTATCTGTCCTCTTAAGATTTTTATTCAAAATAAATTCCCAACAGGCAAACCAAAGCTCAAAAAGTGAAAGTTTTAATGGGAATAAAATGTGTTTTTTCATTTTTTTGAATATTTGGTTATCCATTCTGTGAGAATAATACTTTTTTCATGCTACCAATGATATCTCTTACTTAAACTAAGAATATTTTCAATTTATTTCTTTTCTTTCTTTCTCACAATTTGGTGTCCTGATAATTTCCTACAACACAATTTTTTAAGAAACAAAATAAAACATGTAAATATCAGTGGAGGAATTTTTCTCTAACAAATTGTTTTGGTATGCAACAAGGCAAATTCACTAAAGTTTCTACTTTCATACTTAATTGAGTAGAGGATATAATGGGTAGCAAAATATTTGGGTAATCAAATAAGAACATAAAGCATACTTAAATTATAATTTTATTCCTTATTCACTTACTTTAGGAGAGCTCAGGTTTTTCTAATCTTCATTCCATTGCATTAATTGGCATACAGCTATGACACCCAACATGAGGAAGAAAGCTTATTTACCTGACAGCTGTGCTTCCTCCAGATTGTACTGTTTTTGTGTGAAAAGAAAGGGTTACATTCTTCTTCAAGTCTTTTGCCCATTGTTTAAATTTGCCTGGCCTTTTCCTTTATTGTTTTTTAAGAGTTTTAATATTTTAATTTAATTTCCATCATTGGAATTTTATATTCTAACTATGCTCTAGCTTGACTTTCTATTATCTTAATAGTATCAATTGATGACAATTTTTACCTTTTACAGTTATGTCTATATTCTACCTAGAATTGATTTCTACATATAGTATGATATAGGAAATAAAATTATTTTTCACCTATGAATATACAATTAACATTATCATTGTCATAAATCAAATGATTACATGTTAAATGTTCTGGACTTCCTATATCGTCCCTTTGGCCTATTTATGTCTTTTTGTGCCAATAGCACACTGTTATTAGTCACCGTGGTTTTATTATGCCTCATATATTGTAGTAACATTCGTTCAGATTGTTCTTATTCTTCAACATTATATTGGTTAGCTTTGGATCTTTATATTTTCATATAAAAAGTTTGGAAATTAGCTTTTTATATTCCACAAAAATAATACTAAGATTGGATTAAACCAAAACTAGTGCTGAATTTGGAGGAGAATGACATCTTTACAATATTTAGTTTTCCAAACCATTACAACATATAAACTTTCAGTTAATTAGGTCTTTTATAATTTATCTTAGCAATAGTTTGTAGATTTCTGAGATGTTTGAACATCTTATATTCAATTGATTACTTGATGTTTTAAATACTGATATAAGTAGTATGGCTTTACTTTATACTTTCTGGTGATTTGTTCCATATATGGAATTAAATGAAGTATCAAAGTTATTATTGTAATTTTTGGGTATATTCATCAGGATGCTAAAAATCACCCATTAATTCTAAATTTTACCTCTGATTTTGTTTTGTTTTTTCTATGTATACAATTATGCTATTCATAACAATTAACAGTTTTATTTATTATGTTTTGTTTCTTCTGGCTTTTCATTGTTGCTTTCTTTTTGCACTGAGGACCTAATATAAATGTTGACCACAAGCATACTTTTTTTTCTTCCATTTTCAGTGGAAAGCTCTCATAATTCACCATGATGCATAATGTTTGCTTATAGAAATTTCTAAATATGGTTAATTAAATATTTTTACTTTTAGTTTCATTTTTCAATTAAAATGATTCTTACTACATTTTTCCATAATTGTCATGTATATGTCAATCAAGTCATGTTTATTATTTCTGTTTTTCAAATCTCCTATATTCTTGCTATTTCTTCAATCAATAATTGAGGGAGGTGTGTTAATATCTCACACTGATAGGGAATTGCTTATTTCTTCCAGAAGTTCTTCGCCTTTTACTTAATATATTTTCAAGCTAAGTCTTTGGATTCATATAGATTTAAAATGTTATTTTTCAAGTATATACGTCTTTGGTTCTATCAAATAATGTTTCAGATTTTAAAAATTACTTTGTCTGATATACAATATTTACTTTGTTTAACATTTTCATAATGTGTTTTTCAGTTCTTTTACTTTCAAATTTTTGGATTATATTCCTTTGGTAAACAGCATATGGTAAGTTTTTGAAAAATATATATAGTCTGACAGCCTTTGTTCTTTAATTGGACACTTGATACTTAGTCTAATATGTAGGGATTTGTTATTATTTTTTATTGAAAAATTATAATTTTACCTATTTATGGAGTGCAATGTGATATTTCAATATATGCCTACAATGTGGAATTATTAAATCAAGCTAATTAACATATTGATCATCTATTGTTTTTATAAGACATTTAAAATTTACTCCTTTTGTTATTTTGAAATATACATTATTATTTACGATAGTTACTCTGCTACACAATAAATTTCAATACCTATTTCTCCTTCCTGTAAATGGCTGCCCTTTAATCAACGTACCATTCCCTCTCTTCCAGCCCTCAAGCCTCAGGTAATCATCATTCAACGCTCTACTTCTATGAATTCAACTTTTTCAGATTCTACATATAAGCAAGATGATAAGGTTTTTGTCTTTTTGGCCTGGTTTATTTTACCTAGCATGATCGCTACCGGATTGATCTATGTTGTCAAGAATGTCAGGATTTCTCCTCTTTTAAAGGCTTCATTACTTTTATATACCACATTTTAAAAGTTCATCCTTCCACTGATACACACTTAGGTTGATTCTCTGTCTTGGACATTGCGAATAACGCTGCAATGGATATGGGAGTGCAGGTATCTCTACAACATGCTGATTTCAGTTCCATTGGATGTGTACCGAGAAGTGGGACTACGGGATAATATAGTAGCTGTATTTTGTTTTTTGGGGAATCTCTACACCATTTTCCATAATGACTGTAGTAATACACATGTCACCAACAATGTACAAGCGTTCCTTTTCCTCTGCATGCTTGCCAACACTTCTCAACTTGTATGTTTTTCATAAAAGCCATTCAAACTTGTGAGGTGATGTTGCATTGTGGTTTTATTTTACCTTTTCCTAATGATTAGTGATGCTGAGCATTTTTTGTGTACCTGTTGGCCATTTGTATGTATTCTTTCGATAAATGTCTGTTCTAGTCCTTGCCTCTTAATCTGCTTATTTTTTTCTTGCTATTAAGTTATTTTTAGTTCCTTATATATTTTGGATATTAACCTCTTATTAGAAGTATAGTTTGCAAATATTTTCTCCCATTCTATGGATGGTCTTTTCACTTTCTTAATTGTTTTCTATGTTGTGGAGATACTTTTTAGTTTGATGCCAACACATTTGTCTAGTTTTACTCTTGTTACCTATATGTAGGACTTTTTAGAAAGGTACATCATTATACCCCTCACATTATAATAAATTTTTATATATCAGTTTTTCTTAACTGCCTCATCATTAGTTTCCTCTTTTGTCTCATTTATACTTTGAAATGAACAATACATTATTTCATTTTCCCTTTTTTTAATTTGTTTAAAGTTCTTATATTTTACCATTCATCCCAGAGTGTGTATCCTTGCCTTGTTAGAATCTAATATTCTACATAGATTTTAAACCCAAATGATATTATTTTGTTTTATACAGTGAATATTTAGATTTCAAATACATTTACCCTTTAATTACTTTTCAGTCCCTGCTACTTTTCAGTTCTCTATAGGATTATTTTCCCTCAGTTGAAAGAATAGTCCTTAACATTTCCACTGGGGCAGGCATGCTGGCAATTAATCCATTCAGCTTTTGTTTTCACTGGCAATATCTTTACCTTGTTTGTTTTTGTTTTGTTGTTGTTGTTGTTTTGTTTTGTTTTTGATATGGAGTTTCACTCTTGTTGCCCAGACTGGAGTGCAATGGAACCACATCAGGTCACCGCACCCCCTGCCTCTGTGGTTCAAGTAATTCTCCTGCCTCAGCCTCCACAGTAGCTGGGATTACAGGCATGTGTCACCACGCCTGGCTAATTTTGTATTTTTAGTAGAGATGAGGTTTCTCCATGTCGGTCAGGCTGGTCTTGAACTCCTGACCTCAGGTGATCTGCCCGCCTCGGCCTCCCAAAGTGCTGGGATTTTAGGCATGAGCCACTGCACCCTGCCTACCCTTTTAAATATTTTACATTTTAGAATAACTTTATAAGTTTATAAAAATGTTTTAAAGGTAATACAGAGAGTTTCCATATATCCCTTACTCTTTACTCAGTTTCTATAATGTTAACATCTTATATTACCTCACTATGTTTACCAAAAGCAAGAAATAAATATTGGTACATTATTATTAACTAATCTCCTGATTTTATTTTGCTTTTGCTAGTTTTTATATCAATGTCAACAAAGAAAATAAAATATCCAATTTGTAATTAATCCCCAAAAAGGCACAAAAAGAGAAAACTTAGAACAAAGGAGACATAAGCCAATAGAAAACAATTAATGATATGATAAACTTAAACCTATCCATGTCAATATACCATCAATGCAAATGTTAATGTGTGTATTCCCCATTGCAATGGCCTTGTGCATGTCAAAGACACTGAGAATCAAGGGATGACTTGAGATATTAATATATTTCATACACTTTATTACAGGAGGCTATTCAACATTACCAACTCTTACATTTTTTTATTTTTAAGTTATTTTTATTAAGTTACTATGTTGAATTTGTCTGACTACAGGAAGTAATGTGTAGGTGCCTTCCTAATGCTATGCCTGCTCTATGGAAAGCCTTTCTTCTGATAACAATTATTATCTTTACTTTTTAAAAAATTCTATTTTAGAAAATCATTCAGAGTACTAGTTTTAATTCTAGTGAAATTAGAATTTAATCATGAACTGAGAATGCACTGTTCTCAGCTGTGACCCTCAGCCATCTAAAAACAAAAATTCACCTATACTAAAAGATTTGTCATTGAGGAAACTGGACAACCAATATTCAGCACAATGTATTCAGCACTCTTCATGTTATTTCATTAAATCTTTGCAATGGTATGAAGCAGAACTTATTATTTATATTTTATACATAAAGAAAATTAAAGTAAGTGCTGATAAATAATTTGTGTGAAGTCACAGAGTAAGTACAAAGATGAAATTCACATCCTCTTTTGTCTGATTATAAAGCCTATGTCCTTTATATTACAACTGCTTGACAAGGTGAAATTCATAACTACTATCAGAAGATACTGAGTAGAAAAAGGAAATAGAGGATGCAATTATTATAAATTTTTTGGTCTTATTGAATATCTAGGTTACTTTTCTTAAGTTTCTGAATATAAGTTAGAGATAATAACCTTTCATTCTGCCTGTAATAGTATGATCTTTCACCTTATTTTTGTTTCATTTTTAATTCTTTTACCTAAGCGTACTGAGAAATGTACAATACAGTGAAAAATACAGACCAGCTTTAATTTATACATTGCTATCTTTCCAGAAATAAAACTAGACTAGAAATCATCCACTTTAACCTAGGAGAACACACACACACACACACACACACACACACACACACCCCCACACACCACTTAACTATTATGAAATAGTAATTCCTCTGTAAATAAAACTTTATCAAAAAGTTTATAATACCATGTAATACCTGATTATAAATCATTTTCTAGTCTGAAAAATTACACATTGTGTTCATTCTCAGATGTGGGCTTGTAATCTTTTTTTATTTTTGAGAGTATATTTACCACTCAGGTATCATCTTTAGAAGTAAATAGGGTGCAAGAATTTTTCTTTTTTGAATCAAGTAAATAATCTGTAAATACTGTATGCTATTTTAACTTAGTAACTTAATTTAGCAACTTTATGCAAATAGAAGTATTATGCTTTAGACTAGGCTATTCAACTGAGTTTAATCAAGCATATATTTCTGGAAACCTTGTTTTTAAAAAGGCATTCTTATAGTCCAAGGAAAAATGATATTAGTTATCAATACTTAATGATTCATGTAATTGGTAAAGTACCATTGGTATTTTTTCCTCATATGAGATATGATACAGTTGTAACCAATCATAGAACTATCTCTGGAAAAAATTTTTTACACCCTGGTTTTATATAGAAATATGTAACCAATGAAAATTTAATTACATTAATCAAGAAATACTGCTGTCAAGTCTATCCTCACAGCAACTTCACCGACACCCATCTTTTAACCCTGAAGTTAAATTACATCAAAAACAAATTGCAATCAGAATGACACTTGGCAAGCTTGAAATCAGAGGAAGAAATAAATTGGTAATGAGACATTTAATGGCTTTGGAATCTGATAACCTAAAATTCAACGGATTTCATTTTTAATCACCATAACTGAATCAGTAAAGCTAATAAAAATTGTTATATGTAATAATAAGAATTGTTTGTGCTTCAAAATATACATTAAATGTGTGTGCATGTATATGTGTGTGTATATATATGTATACTCACATATCTGTGATGGTTTTAATATTCTTAGTATGTTTCATCTTTGAGATCTTAAACACATATTTAGGGATGATAAAGCACAAGGGTCATCAATGATTATAATTTATCACAATATGTATGCGGGAAAATCAAATGTCAATAAAATGCATTCAATTGGACATTTAAAACATGATTCTAGAAAGACTTTTGTACTGCTTCCAAATAGAGTCTCCTTAAGTTTTCATCATTTTACTATAATACCTAAAAAAAATAGGTGACTATTATTTAATATTTTAGAAATCTATAGGGCATAATATGTTTAAATGTAGTAGAAAGAAAATTCTACAAGGTAGCAACGTTAGTTGGCGTGCTCATCCTATATTCTTAGTGCTTAGAACCTTACCTGGCACAGCAGTGCTGCTTAATAAATGTTTATAGAATTCTGATAATAAATAAAAGTACTTTTGAAGCACTTTGCCAGAAGTTAAAACTTATCATAAAGACCCTCACATTGAAATAGCATTTTAGACATTTATTTTATGCAAATTGATTACACACCTGCTAGATGTATGATGTTATGTTGGACAGTGTCAAGAATATAACCTTTAAGAAGGTATGATAGTATGTAGGTAATAAATGATGATTTTATTTGTTTTTAAAATAAATCGATTTCATTTCATGGCTCTAAAATACTGTAAAATAATATATGCTGGCTTACAAATTTGATGCTATGAAGAAAAAATGTAAATAAGACATTTTAGCCCCAAATTAAGCTGAAATCACTATCAATATTTTGATGCACTCATTAATATTCAATGCATCTATGTGTAATTATACATTATGAAGAAATGGGCTTTAAAAAAATGTTTTGCCTTGTTTTGTCAAACAGTGTTTTCTTTTGTTTTAACAACTTGACATTGTATCTTAGGCATTTTCTCTTGTCATCCAAAGTTTTGGATGCAAATAATTTTAAAAAGTGTATAGAACTAAGTCATATTTATTGAACCCCGTTTATTCATTAAATAAATATTGAGAACTTACAAGATACCACATACTATTTTATGTATGCAAAAAAAAAATCCTGCTAAAGTTTACATTCTACTGAAAATTCACAGACAACAACCAAAGATGCAAAAGCACATACGTATGTGTTGAGTGGCAGTGCAATGGCGCAGGATATGCAGGGCAAGAGGACAAGGAATAATTGGGGCAAGGGCTGCGTTATACACAGTGGTCAGGGAAGACTTCTCTCTGAGGGTGACATTTGATGAGAGAACTGAAGAAGTGAAGGAGTCACTCAGGGGAGGATCTGAAGGAAATGCCTGTTAGACAGAAGAGTTATTGCAAATACTGAGGCAGAACCTTGCTTGAAATATTTGAAGGATGACAAAAGAATAAAGTGGGGTGGAAGAAAGAAACTCGTAACAGGAGAAAGTGGCCAGGTGATGTAGGGCTCTCAAGGCTGGGCTGGATTTTGGCTTTTATCATTAGTGATTTGCCAGTCACGTAAAGTGATGTGGTCTGGCTTGCTTTATGAAATGACGGCTTTGGCTGCCCTGTGGAGGATAGACTATAGAGAGTCTAGAGTGACCACAGGAAGAACATCCAGAAAAGTATGGTCTGAGTAAGCAATTATAAGTGGCTTGAACATCTGTGACTGGTGAATAGTCAAATTCTGCTTATTATCTTCTGTAGAGCTAAAGCATTTTATAACTGACCACTATGGGGTGATGGGGTGTCCATGAAAGCGAGAAATCAAGTATGATGCCAAAGATTTTATTTGAGCAAATGAAAACTAGAGAGTTACCTTGATAAGAGGAACAGGTTGGAAAACAGCAGCTTGGTTTTGAACTCGTTAAATTTTAGATGAGTACTTGAGATTCAAGTCAAAATGTCAAGAATTTGAGAATTTGGATCTGAGTGAAGTAATCCTGGCCAAATACAAAACTTTGGGATTTAACAGTTAATGGATGGTGTTTTAATACTGGAGGGGATCCAAGGGACTGTATGAAAAGAGAGAGAATAGCCAATGTCCACACTCTGAGCAAATTCCACAGGTAGAGTGTAGGAACCCAAGGAGGATGCAGAGTGGAGAACAAAAATAAGAGGCTGGAAATTGTGGAGATATGAAGAAAAAGTTGTATACCAAAAGAAGGAAATAAGGGTGTTTAAAGAAGAATGAGGCAATCAAGAGTTTCAGATGCAGCTGTCAGATCAGCTAATCAGAGAGCTAAGCAATAACCCTGAAGGGACAATTAAAGGGCACAGTGACAGTGAGAAGGGTTTTGGTAGAGTGGCAGGGTGATGTCTGATTGGGGTGTGTTTAAGATAGAGTGAGGCGAGAGAAAGTAGGGAAAGAAAATACAGCCTAAATTTTAAGAAGCTTTTCTGAAAATGGGGGTTGGACAGATTGGGCATTACCTGAAGGGAAATGCGCTTTTATCAGAAGGGCTTGTTTAAAGACAGGCAATATGATTTTGTGTTTGCGTGATAATATAAATTATCCAGGAAAGAGAACGCTATTGATGGTGAAAAGGAGAGAAGCAAAGGCAAGTATGAGTTTCTGGAATAAACAGCAGGTATATGATCTTGTGTGTAGCACTGGGGTTGGTTCTACAGGAGAATGTGGAAATTGAAATTCATTATAACTGAAGAAAATGCTAAAGGTACATGTGTTATGCTAAAGTTTATGTTAAAAGCACCAGGAAATTTCTTGTTTATTTTATTTACCCAATATAATAAGATATAAGCCCATCGACTGCAATTGAAAGAAAAAAAAAAAGAAAATTTGGAGGTATGAGGAAAAGTAGATAATGTGAAATAATCATTTAGGAGAGTGAGAGAGTAAATAGCAGTATTGTCAGGTGGCACTAAGAGATTAATTTTTTTCTTCAACTTTCATTTTAAGTTCTGGGGTACATGTGCAGGATGTGCAGGTTTGTTACACAGGTAAATGTACACCATGATTGCTTGCTGCACAGATTGACCATCACCTAGGTATTAAGCCCAGCATTCATTAGCTATTCTTCCTGATGCGCTCCCTCCTTTTCCTCTGACAAGCTCCAGTATGTGTTTCCCCCCTAATGTGTCCATGAGTTCTCATCATTCAGCTACCACTTTTAAGTGAGAACATGCGGTGTTTGGTTTTCTCTTCCTGTGTTAGTTTGCTGAGGATAAGGGCTTCCAGCTCCATCCGTGTCCCTGCAAAGGATATGGACTCGTCCCTTTTTATGGCTGCATGATATTCCATGGTATATAAGCACCATATTTTCTTTATCCAGTCTATTATTGATGGGCATTTGGGTTGGTTCCATGTCTTTGCTATTGTAAACAGAGCTGCAATGAACATATGTGTGCATGTATCTTTATAACAGAATGATTTATATTACTTTGGGCATATACCCAGCAATGGGAGAGCTGGGTCAAGTGGTATTTCTGCTTCTAGATCCTTGAGGAATCGCCACACTGTCTTCTACAATGGTTGAACTAATTTTACATTCCCACCAACAGTGTAAAAGCATTCCTTTTTCTCCACATTGTCATCAGCAACTGTTGTTTCTTGACTTACTAGTAATAGCCATTCTGAATTGCATGAGATGGTGTCTCATTATGGTTTTGATTTGCATGTCTCTAATAATCAGTGATGTTGAGGTTTCTTTCACATTTATTGGCCACATAAACGTCTTCTTTTGAAAAATGTCTGTTCATATCCTTTGCTTACTTTTTTATGGAGTCGTTTGCTTTTTTCTTGTAAATTTAATTTCCTTGTAGACCCTGGATATTAGACCTTTCTCAGGTAGACAGACTGTAAAAATTTTCTCCCATTCTGTAGGTTGTCTGTTTACTTTGATGACAGATTCTTTTGCTATGCAGAAGTTCATTAGTTTATTTAGATCTCCTTTGTCAATTTTGCCTTTTGTTGCAATTGCTTCTGTTTTTTTTTTTTTTTTTTTTTTTTTTTT